>CALNXK010000226.1:402500-425000 GCA_942486035.1 Porites lobata
CGGCAGGGCAAGAATCACAATTAACCAGAGAATTCTTGAGAGCATTTCCAGTTGCTTTGCAGACAAGTAAAATGTAAATCCCTAATATGGCAATGTAAACAAGAAAACGATAAGTTATGATATTTATCTGTGCTTTTGCTGAATTAATTATACAGTGTGTGATGAGAAACTTAGCTAAACTTACCTGTATAAACATGTATATTCTTAGTTGACACAGACAAAAGGTATCCGGAAGTCACCCGAATTCGGCATGCAGTATCTCCTGGTCTCTTGTACGGGTCACCAAAATTCCGAAAATAAGCCCCGGGGCTTGTATTTTTCAAAGGCCCTTTTTGAGGGGCTTATTTTAGGAGGGGCCTATATTCGGAGGGGCTTATGTACGGAGGGAAATTTGCGTTTCAAAATCGATTGGGCTAGCTTGTGGTGGGAAGGAAATTTAACATTTTTGCTTTGTTTTGCTTTGTATTCGAGGGCAAATTCCAAGTACAAGCCCCCCGGGGGGCTTATATTCAGAGGGGCGATTTAACAGAGGGTTTTTGCATTACGATTTTGGGGGACTTATATTTGGAGGGGCTTATACATGGAGGGGCTTATTTTCGAAATTTTACGGTATTTCATTAAGAAAGCCATGCAAGTATTATGTAACAGGCAAAATTTCTCGGAAATTATAATTAAAGTGTCATATTAAAGTGTCAGATTCAGTATTGCTTGATCTTTTTATTGTACCAAAGTAACTTTAATTTGGTTGCCATGGCAACCATTTTTCATCATTTTGTCCTCAATCGGGAGCCCAGATAAAGCATCCCTTTAACCTGTCACTTACCAACCAAAAATTAGATCTATACAAATAAGTACAGTTAAATTTACGATGTTTTTTTCCTGGAAAGAGAAATGGGCCTGCCCACCTGGGAACAGAAAATGATGGCATAGCTTCCAAGCGAATACCGCACCCCCTCTTTTTTTTCGCTTGTTTGACTTTACAACCAATAGGCTGCCTACACAAAAAGAATGGACAATTTCCTATGTTCAGAAAAAAAGATATAAAGGAAAGTATAAAGCCAAAACCCATTTTTTCAATGAAATTATGGTAACCATGGTAACAAACTTAAGGGAAGTGCTTCCTCGACGTATGCGTTTTCGTACCAAAAGCCTTTTGAAAGTGTTACTCTTGTCCAACTCTAAATGTGTATAACCTTATTTCGCACAATCAATAGTATTCTGAGTGTTATCAGGCCTAATTATTGATATAGTCCATGGTGCAAGGCAGCAAACCGGAAGTTTCGAAAATTGCCTCAAAGGGGGTATGTTTGAGCCATCGCAGCTCGTAAACGAATACCGGCACCCCCCTTTTTTATTTTGATTTTGAAGTCCCAGTATGATGAATAGTTAATAGACAAAATTTGAGAAAAAATCTATGTTAAGTTCTATTTCAGGGGAATGACCTTAAAGAAAGGTAAACAAATGGCTACCTCCCCATTACTTACAGATTAATTTCTCGTAAATCAACAGAGTGAAGCAATGACAAATCGAAAGGTATGTCCCGGTCTCCTTATTAACAAGTATTCTCGATAGCTTTTTGTCCCCAAAATCAAAAAACCAATCGGTGGTAGGACTGAAACGAGTACATGGTCGCTTCGGTCGATCGACACAAATCAAGATGAAGTTCACCTTTCACGACCCATATCTCACGATCCCTGAAATATCTCACTTAGCGACAAAAACATAACACTTGGGGGTATAAACTCTTTCCAGTTTTACAAAAATTCTTTCTTGTAACCATTTCTTAAAAATGATCAGTGGCTTTAAACACTGCTTTCTGGAGGTGCATTGCGTGACGGCCGAGAAAAAGAGAAGGGAAACATCACCTAATTAAACCAAAAAAGATATCTACGAAAAAAAATTGGAGTCAGTGGGAATAAAACAACAGGAATCGGTAATGTATTGCAGATGAAAGCCGTTTGATGGCTCTTTAAACACCTAAAAATTGTAAAAAAGAAAAAAAGGAGCGATGCGTAATTAACCAAATGGACTGACGCCACTTTTGACGCAAGCTACCTTTTAATACTGAGTAAAATAAACCAATCCCTTATACATAAATTGGCTTCATAGAAAGAAGAGCAAAGAACTTACATACCTGGGAATGAGCTTCAAGATCGGTACATCAGTTTGGTGAGTAATTTTCGACATTTTTTTTATATATATACTGTATAAAATAAAAATATATCTAAAATATCAAGTGATATTCAGAGCTTTTATTCGACGATTTATACTCTTACTTAGGGAGGGATCGTCTTAAGAATGTTTAAATTAGAAAAGGTACGAATAACCATTACAAAAGAGATTTTTCTTTAACTCTTCCACGGCAAAGTAAAAAAATAATTTGACGCGTGATAGTCAGCAACTCCTGTTTCCACGGGGGTCCGCATATTGAAATAAGGCACTTCACGAATTTTTTTGTCTCAGACTACGATATAAGTGCAAGCGTTCATTGAAAAAATGAATAATAAAACGTACTGATAAGGACACTTCACCTCCTTACTTCAACGATGAGCACTAAGAGGAACTGTTTCAATGAATTATTATAATTTATTATGCCTTGAAACTTCTGGAACCCATTAAAAAACACAGTAGCTACCTATAAAGCTCACAAAAATTACATTACTGATACGCCGTTTAATTTTTTAGGCAATAGTGCATTACAATATTTGTAAACAAAGAAAATTTGTCAGGAGAAAAACAGTTAGACAAGTCAACGACCTGAGAAAATTCAACCCTCCAGATACTAATGATGTTAAGGTCAGTGGGTTGAAAGGCAAAATGTTAGACCATTATCCAGTGATACATTTTGCATCCACATGGTTACAAGTTGAATGGAGCAATAAATACTCTTTTTTTTTGGTTCATTACAGAGAAAAAACGTGTTGGAGAGAAAAAGAAAAAAGATCCTCAAATTAAACAAAACAGAGAAAAGTCTTACATTGAAAGGTCAAAAAGTGATTTACAATATCAAGAGGTTATACAAACAAGAACCACTTGTCTATAGGAAGCAATCAAAGGTACCAAAAAAAGTGAAAAAAATTAATAACAATAATCAATCAATAATGAAATATACCAGGTATAGCGGCAATTATATATTATTATGTTCACATGGATATCAGGAAACCATACTGAACTATATTTTTTGAAGACAATTCAATGACAGTGTAACTATATATATACTTCTTGAGTCAAGAAACGAACTAATTTTAGCTCTTTATCAGACATGTATATGTATGGGAGAAAATGCTACAAAATGAACATGAAACTATGCATAGGGCTGTCACTAAGGAATGTGGGGTTACTATGAGCATGACCCCTGCCTACATTCATACAAAACAAGACAAAAAACAAAACCAAAATTAATTCCTATTTGTTCAACAATATGTTCTAATTGCATACACCTAGCTACTTGAAATCTTAGTGACAGCCTCATTTGCGTTAGAACAATAAAACTATAACTAAAATATTTGCAAAATTTCTGAAAAGTCTTTGCAGGACAATGAAGACCCTATTCATGACATCCAGTACCTTTTTGCACCAACATGTCCCAAGACCACAAATGAAAAGGAAAAGATAACATCATCAAAAGGTAAAAAGATATCTTGAACTGGTGTAGCTTACATTCAGCAAATTCTGGCTTTGCAAAACTTGAAACATAAGGATCAGCCACTATCTTCTTTCATGCCAGAATACAATGATTATTGCAACGAAAATGGACTAATCAAAACCCATCTCAACAAGAATGTCTTCCTTCTAATACTTGTGGTTTAACTGGTCCTGTATTACCTATGTAATCCCTTGTTGGAAAGTAACATCCAGATATACGCTGTAAAACCTAATGATATTCATGATGTTAACGCAGTGACCATTGAAGATGTCTTGGATGAAGATGTGGAGGCAGAGAAACAGAGGATAAAGGAGCGGTGCCTGCCAGTTGACTCTCCATTTCTTTATCTTTGTGTAAATGACGATATCTCTGAGCCAACTCTAAGAATGCATCCTGTAGGCGGAAAGGGAGGAGGTTGGTATTACTCTTTAATTTTTTAAAAATTAATTTCACTTATTGGTCTCTATAGCTGTTATTTTCAGTAGTGCTTGGCGGCCTGTTGTTATGACCAATTTCCTTTAAACTTTCACCCTAGAAACTTTACAGTGTGCTTTGGAAGGATGCAGCAATTGGTGTACTGATGCATCAAAAGCAATACAGACCCTGAAAGGACTTTATGAGATAAAGGGCATTTTTGGCAACTTAAGTGACAGTGAGGTTGCACAACTGAAGATATGCAATGTCCATTACAATAAAGATCACCGCCGGCATCATTCTTCTCAGAAGGAAAATACGGTGACATGTATCACAGAATTTATATGTATGACATGCAACAAAAAAGTAAGAGCGACAAGATCCTTGCCATGTCATAAACACATACTCCAAGTACAGAATGGTGAGGTCTTCATATGTTCTTCTGTGTCATGCAGTTTTTTTTTGGAAAGTACAAGGCAAGCAAGCACTGAAGAGAATGAGGGTTTCTATCATCAATGTTCAGCAATATCACCAGCAAAGATAACAAACTATGTCTGTGTAGAATGTAGGGACCCATTCCTGGAAATGGCAAAAATGCAAAAGAAATATGAAAAGACTAAACAAAGCCCCCATACTCTTTTGGAAAAAATGGAAACCCAGGAGTCATCAAATAAGACAGGTCCAAACAAAAATGACATTTGTACCATGGAACTGCCAAAAAGGAAATTACTTTTTGCTGATAAAGAAAGCAACACTAAAACAGAGTTAAAGGCCCGTCAGTTTCAACTGAAAGAAGTATTTGAAGAAATCATTGAACAAACAAACAGTGAAGTTGAAGTCTTTGTTGGAATGGTCAAAAATTCCTCGCTCATGATATCTAAAAATGACCTTCTAAGTGGGAAAGTAAAAAACAACAAAAAATTAATTGTCAATTTCCACAAAGACTCAGTAATTGCAAAATACGATGTGATTGATAACACTGTCACTGATAACACTGATAACACTGTCTTTCCTTTTCCTTTCCTTTCTTTTCCTTTCAATTTTTTTTTCTTTTAACTGGTCCGCCTAGATTAGCAATTGCTATTTTGCGGGCCAGTCTATTGTAACTAATAGTCTTATGAAATAAAGTTGAAGTTGAAGTTGAAGTTGATACCTTCTAAAACCACATCACAAGATGACAATGCAATCTTTGACAAAGGAAATTCTTGTTGCCTTTAAAGAACTACAGGACTCACATATTTGTTGTGGTATTTTCGAACAACACTGGGTAACTGCTTGTAAGCACTATAACTTGAACAATGTATTCAAAGGGAACAGGACCAAGTATCACATAGACAACTCCCACACCCTTCAAGACCCTAGACAAGCAACAGAAGTGATCTGTGAGACAGTGCGAAGCACACTACAGAATGGCAGCAACTGTCATGTCATCTTGCCCAAGTCAGGTGGGGATGGTAGTGCACGGCAATTTAGATGTGAACCCTGTAGTCAGCTTCTGCGGAAATGTATTCGGAAACTACCTCGTGTATTTGTGAAACCCAATTTAAATGATGGAAGAACAGACCAAAATTCAAAAACACCCATGACATCCTTACAACCAGAGGATCTTCTTCAACGATGTAGGCGAATGGGTGAATACATTCATAAATTAAAAAAGTCTCAAAGCTTGCTTTTGAAGCAGTATGAACATGAAAGCAAAAGAGAAAACCTGATAAAAATGCCTGAAAATGTGTTCTTAACATCTGGAAAACTGGGCTCGTTGATTGACCTTGCCTTTTCACAAAACTTGCTTCAAGAAAATTCCGTCCTATATGCATTGTTATGTGATACTCTTACCTCACTAATAAAAGCAGAAGCTGAATGCAAAGACCCTACAAAGCTGGGGAAGAAAATGCAACCGAAAGGAATGCGCTTCCATCCAGTTGTCTTGAAGTGGTGCGCAGAACTAGCAAGAAAGTGTGGCCAGGGAGGCTATAACTTGGTAAGAGAAATCTTACCAATTCCATCTCTCATCACAGTTAATAGCTACAGGCAATCTCAAAAATCTTACAGAGTTGTTTCACCAGATAACTTAAAACTGTTCTCACAAGAACTCACAAGGCATAACTGCAAGGGAATAGGTGGCATCCACTGGGACGAGATTTACATCAAAAAGGGTATTAAAGTATGTGCTAGAACCAACCAACTTGTTGGTTTTGAGGACTTAGAGATCCCTGAAAATATTTTAGAAGTGATCAACAAGGATGAAAAAGAGCCCAAAAAAACTAATGGATACCAAATATTTCAAAGCAGTGATTGTGAAGATTCCTTGACTGATGAAGCCTCCACATGCAATGAAACAGATGAAGAATTGACAGAAACCTCCAGCAGACCAGTCACCAAAATAATCCTCCAGTTCTTCTGGTCTTCTATAGAAGGGGACTTTGCATGGCCAGTTGCCAGCTTTCCAGTAAACAAATTAAATGCAAAAACACTTGGAAATTGTGTATGGAGTACTATTAGTATTCTAAGTGAGTTAAAGTTTGGTAGAAACAACGATAAGAAAGTTCAAGCGCTCTATGGTGTATGTGATGGCGCAACTCACAGCTCAGCATTCTTTAATCAGTATGGCTCCACAAATTGGATGACAGAAAATCCTTTCAATAACAACTTTCTAATATCTCAAAAACGCAATCTCAAGTACAGCAATTATGACATTTTTTTTTTTTTTTTTTTTTTTTTTTTTATTGTTTTTACAAACATAATGCTGACTTACTTACATAGTACTTACTTACTTACATAAAGCTTTAATACCCACTTACATATAACTTGCTAAGTTAAATTCTACATACTTACATAATATAAACTTACAAGATAATGCTTACAAAACAGGAGCCAATGAGTTGGAGACTGTTACAAAATAATGAAAAAAGAATTCTAATACAACTAATTACTAACTTACTATCTATTAAGGAAGAGTAAATACGTAAAAAACGACAAAAAAATAGATAAATAAATAAATAACAAACAAACAAACAAAACAAAAAAAAGCCAAAAAACAAGGGAAATTAGCCAGAATCAAGAAAATTATTTTTACAGCTTGACTTGCACCTTTGCTTTGCTAGTTTCAATTTGTATTTTATTTTTAAGGATAGACAAAAAAGCGTCGAAAAAATAATCTTCCTCATTTTTAGACGCGGTGTAAATATAGTATTTTGCAATTATCAAGCAGAGGTTTAAACCAAGACACTGAGGCACGGTGTCTGTAATGCCATAAAGTGTTTGTGCTTCAGAAAGCGAGATCTCAATGTTGTTTTTTTCGCGCCACCAAACTGAAAAATGAGTCCAAAACAGCTGAGCATTGGGGCAAGTCACAAATAGGTGTGTGATTGTTTGCTTTTCAGCGCATAAATGACAGCGGTCATGTTCCTTAATTCCGAATTTATATAATGTAGCGTTGGTGGGTAAGATGTGGTGTAAGATCTTGAACTGAAACATTGAGAGTTGTATGTCTTTCGTAGCACTGAAAGGCATCTTGTAAATTTGAGAAATTTGCTGTTCGTTTAAACTAGCTTTTCTCAGTCTTTTTTTTTTTTTGTGGCAGGAACAAATTTTCTTTCAACAAAAAGTTGGTAGCAAGTTTAGAAGAAAGCTTCTCAACGGAATTCTATCCATACTTATGGATTTATTCAAGGCGGTTGTAATTTACCTTTCATTATTTTAATCCAGTTAGGAGGAATTGCTTTGCATAAACCGTAGCAGGTAAGAAAATTAGTTTTAAGACCAAAAAAGGAGCAGAAGTCTTGGTGAGATAGAAAGGTATTGCCGTTGAAGAGATCTCCAATTTTTTCAACACCCGCTACATGCCATGCTTTATAGTATACTGAATAATTGTTGATCCTAATAAAGCGGTTGTTCCATAAGATTTCATTCAGTATTTCTTCTTTTGAGGAGGGAGTGAACGAATTTATGGATTGCCAGGCCAACAAAGCTTTCTCGTAAAAGATAAATGGAATGTGGAAGTTAAGATGTTTAAGTTCAAAGTTACATTTAAGGAGAAAGAGACCACCAACTCGCTCTAGCAGGGAAACAGGAATGTGAGTCCAACTCGCGGTGGGATGACAGCTGTCAAGTCTTCTGATCCAAGTTGCTTTGAGAGCATTGTTAATTATGTCAAAATCAGGCAATGAGAGACCACCTTTTTCTTTAGGGCCAATCAGGGTAGTTTGTTTTATTTTTGGTTTTTTCTTTTGCCAGACGAATTGAGTAATAGCTTTATTAACTTTTTGAATAAATGTGGGGGTGACAGTGAGGACAGCAGTGTTATAAATAAGTTTGGAGAGGGCTAATGCTTTTAAAATGACAATTCGACCATGTAAAGTTAAGTTCCTAGGGTACCACAAGTTTAGCAAGGAAGCCATCGAGGACAGTTTCTGTTCAAAGTTCCTTTTGAAAGCAGCCGTCATCATAAGAGAAGTGAATACCAAGTGCAAATACAGGATCTTTTGGCCATGCAATATCAAGAGGTTCTTCCGGGTTGTTTTTGTTCGCACCTAGCCACAAGCCCTCTGTCTTGCTTCTGTTTACTTCAAGACCAGAGCATTTTTGAAAAGCGTGGAGCAGTTGGAAGAGGTTTTGGGCAGATGTTATATCAGAGACAAAAACAGTGGTATCATCTGCGTGACAGAAATTTTGAATTCCTTTCCATATATGTTGATTCCTTGAATATTTGCATTAGACCTTATTGCATTAGCAAGAATTTCAGCGCACAGCACAAATAGGGAGCCGGAAAGAGGGCACCCTTGGCGAACACCTCTTTGTAGTTTAAAGAAGACAGAGGCGTAACCATTATTTACTACACAGCTAGAACAGTCAGTGTAAAAGGTTCGGATCCACTGTAGTAACTGAGGGCCGAAATTTAATGCCTCAAGGTCTTAAAAAGAAAGTTCCAGTCGACGGCCGGTGTCAAAAGCTTTTTTAAAGTCCACAAAAATCGCCATGCCGGGAATGTTTTCTAGCTCAGTAATCTTCATGATATCGTTAATGAGTCTAATGTTCTGTCCTATATAGCGGCCCTTGACATAGCCAGTTTGGTCGTCGTTTATTAATTTGGGGAGGACTTTAGCGATTCTATGGGCTATAGATTTGGTTGCTATTTTATAGTCGACGTTAAGTAACGTTAGCGGTCTCCAATGTTCCAAATACAACCTGTTCTTCTTTTTTTTTCGGTATGACCTTTATCATACCTTGTCTTTGTGTTATGTTGAGTTGTTCTACTTTATGAGCATAGTTAAAGCTTTGGACCATCTCATCACCAAGTAGATGCCAGAAGTGCAAATAGAACTCAACTGAGAGACCGTCGCTGCCCGGACATTTGTTTTTAGCACACTGTTTAAGAACAGTGAAACACTCGGTTTTCGACAAAGGCTCTTCAAGTTCATTTAGCTCGTCTTCGTCGAGTTTGACGAGGTTAGGGTCTCCCAGGAAAGCATCGCGTGCAATAATATCACAGGGAGCGCTTGTATATAAATTTTCATAAAATGCTCTCTGCATTTCCAAAATCTCTTTTTCGCAAGAAGTTTCCGAGCCAGTACTTGTTTTAAGCCTAGTTATATGAGTTTTTGCAAACCTCCTTTTCTCAAGATTTAAGAAGTATTTAGTATTCTTTTCTCCTTTTTCGTGCCAGCGTATCCTACTTCTAATCATTGCACCCTCGGTAACTTTATATTCAGCAATCTGATTGAGTTGAGCTCTTAATTGGTAGAGTTTAGTGATATTTTCTTTCGATCTGTTGGATTGCAGCAAGGCCATTAGGTGATCAATTTCTTTCTGAAGGTCTCGTTCCTTATTTCTTTTTATTCTGTTTTTCCTTTTTGAGTATTGTACACAGAAACCTCTAATCTCCATCTTGAGCATGTCCCAGTACAGGCCTTCATTAGTAAGGTAACAGTGTTTGCTTTTGTATTCGGGTATTTTGCTTACGAGCTCGTCAATGAAATTTATGCCTTTCAGCAAAGCGTTATTAATTTTCCAAAACCCAGGTCCACGTTTAGCGTATTCTTTCGATTGAAGAGTGAAAGTGATAGCGCTATGATCAGATATTGTGGGGTTGGTGATGTTAGTATCAATGACAGACATCAACAATTCTTTCGACACAAGCCAATAATCTAAGCGGCATTGCACTTTCAAGGAATTGTTACGCCATGTAAATTGTGTTTTGTTGGTATGTTGATTTCTCCAAATGTCATGAAGTTTAAAACGCTGGGTTAAGCCTTCAATCTCATCAATGACTTTTTGTTTTTTCTGAACAGTAGCACCACCCATTTTATCTGTAGGTGTTAATGGGCAATTCATGTCACCTCCCAAGATGATTTGTGCATCTGCAAATGGTAGGAGAATGTTATCAAGATTGCAAAAGAAAGCTATCTGGGCGGTAGAGTCATTTGGCGCGTAAATGTTGCTAAACAAGAAGGAAGATTCTAGCACGTTGGCTTTTAATAGCAAGTATCGTCCATTCTTATCAGCGAAGATGCTTTCTGTTTCGAAATCCAGACTCGGTTTAAATAATATCATCACACCTTTTGAATGTGTTGTTCCATGACTGTAATAAATTTTCCCTCCCCATTCTGCTTTCCATATTTCTTCGACACTTTTGGAAGAGTAAGTTTCTTGTAAATAAACAACGTCGAATTTTTGATTGTGGAGCCATCTAAACACCCGCCGTCTCTTTCTAGCTTGATTTAAACCTCTTACGTTTAAAGAACAAAAGGAGAGTCTAAACAGAGCAGCTGTGAATTAGCAGCATAGAATATTCTATCGGTTTCGTTGAGGAAGATATTGAAAAACTTTTCGAATGTGAGCAATTTCGAATTGAAAGTGTACTTAATGTAAATTAAATAATAAACATTAGTAATCAGCCTTAACGCAAGCTGAAGGAGTACAAGACTAAGCTGTAGGGAGATAAATCTAAGTATATCAAAATAGATTCTAAACATGTAAATAGAAACGGCTATACAGAAACGCTAAGACACAAAACGCACAGTTACTAGAGCACAAATTGCTCAAAGTAGGGAAACCTCTTCTTACACCATGACATTTCTTTTGATCACTTGGCTGATGTGGCCCAGAGGGGCCAAACAAAGCTCTCATCAAAACATCTATTTCTCAGCTCTCGGACGAAGATGTCAGTTAAGCGTGCTGTGGAAACATGCTCTAGGGAAGTTGCAGACGACATACTGTATAACAGCAAGTATGGACATCCCACTACACTCATGAAAAGAACCTACATCAGAAAAGCTGCTGAATATTTTAAAATCTTGAACAGTATTTCAATTGATGATGACATGACACGCAAACTCAATTAGTGTACTTGTGTTCTTCAAACGATGGTATACAGAGCTGCTTGAAGAAGAAAACGATCACAAAGGTGCTTTAAGAGAACACTGGAGAAAATTTATCTCCAAGCACACGTACAATGACCTCACCCGTTCCATCAGAGGATTTATAGGTCTTGTAACTTACCTCCAAATAAATCACAGTGATACCATCATAGTTCCTCGTACAACTAATCAAGATGACGTAGAGAATTACTTCAGTCTTCAAAGAAGTAGAATTGCTGGTGGGGAACCAACAGTGCAACAATATATGGAAGGAAATTCAAGTATTACTACAAGCCTTCTCATACAAGCTGAAAAGAAAGAATATGATCAAGCTTACATCGGGTCCTATGCCACTCTAGCAACTCCTAACTTTGTTTCTGTACCTCTGAAAAGAAAAAAGAATAATATTGGAAAAATGTCAAAAGACCATGACATCCCCAAATCTGACTCTACTGTTATCAAAAGTCTTGAAGTCAATGAGACAGAAATTGAAACTTTTCACACCAAAAAAGATGAGGAACAGCTGTATAGACAAGCTAGACAAGTCCTTGATCATATAGCTGTTAAATCCCCCAGTGCTATTATTGGACACACGGTCAAAATTTGTCAGTTGTCTTCAAGAGAAAGCAAATAAGCAGTACCTACTTAAATTCCTGAAGAGAATGAATTTTAAATTGAGGCAACAGTACTTCATTCCACAACAATGGCACAACAACATTCTAACAGATGCCTTAAATTTTGTACCACAAGACAAAGAATTAATAGCAGCATGGGAGGAACTGTTTACTAATGTTTATCAAGATCCTGATGCTAAATATCAAGGAGGAGAAATTTTTAAATTGTTTAGTAAAAAAATTTGCAAGAGGAGGTGTGTGACATTTCTTGCAGTTGACGGTCTGAATCCCAGTAATGATCAAGCAATCATCAGCAATTCGTCAAATGCTACGCCAGTTTGAAAAAAAAGAGCAAGTTAAAGAGAGGGCAAAAATTGTAAAGTCAACTGATCAATGCTTCAAATGTGGCGAGCTTGGTCATTGGGCAGCGCAATGTATGAAAAACATTCCACATGATCCCGCTTGGTTGGCAAAGCAGCAGTGCTATGCTTGTGGTCAGGCCGGCCACTTGAAAAAAGATTGCAAAAACACATCATCTCAAGCTGCCATATCTACACCAAAGTGTACATCAAAGAACTCTAAAAGCAAGGTAAAAATATATCTATAAATGCGTCATTGTTTTACATGATATATTATAAAAGTGCTTGTATCTGTGCCTTTAAGTAAAAAAGCCATTTCCTTGAGAAAGTAGAGTTTTTACACTTTCTGATAAGGGCTTAAGTTCAATAACCTTTCTTTACAGGGAGACATCAGTGACCCTCTGACCATACAACTGCTTCGTTTACATGAGGTAACATTGCGAGACAACCCTACATTAGTGCCAGTTCAAGCCAAAGGTACTAACAAAGTGAATGATGAGCGATTGTTTGAACAAGGGACGGAGGAATGGAAAAAAAGCAAGGAAAGGAAAAGTGAATGGAAGCAAAGCTGCAGTTGCATTAGGTAAATAACCTTAAAATACAGCTGAATGAAAAAAAAGGTGTCGCTTGAAAAGTACAGTATAAACCTTGAACTATGTGACCTGACGTATTTACGGATAGCCTTAGCATTGCAAATTTAAAGTTTCTTTGAGAAATGTTTACATTATCGAAGCTTTTTTCGACAATGCATTCCAATAAATGTCAAACAGTTTCCAGTTTTCACGGCTGTCTACAGTAAAAGAGCATAACCATATCACTCATGCACACTTGAAAATCAGACGATGGGACCCAAAAGCTTTTTTGGAAAACAAAAAAGACAGAGGCATGCCTTAAACAAGATGCTCTAAGAATCTGAATCTGCACAAGAATCTCGTGACAATGTAAACTTCTGTCAAAATAACTTTGAATTTGCTTTGCTAATGAAAGTATACCCATAAAAGCTTAATCATTCATGGTTTACACATCTTAGTGACAAAGTTTTTTTTAATCAGGTATATAACATATGCTAGTGATAAATCACATCATGAATAACAGTATAGCATAGGCGTTTGGACTAAAAAATATCCTGGTTTTAGAAATAACTTTTGATAACATAAAATTATTATCCTTCTTCTAGGTTGGAGAGGAAGAGAAGAAATGGTTCTTTATGCAAAACAACTGATTCCTGCCAATGATTCCACAAACGAAACTGAAACAATGCCAATAAATGAGGCCATGAAATGGGGATCAATGTGCGAAGATCATGCAGTTGCTACTTACATCAATGGAATGCCATGTAAAAAATTTGAAAAGACAGGACTGTGAGTAACAAGGGATCGAAATGGGGCTGCTTGGCTTGGTGTCTCTCCAGACGGCATAGTCGACAGTGATACGGTTGTGGAAATTAAGTGTCCTTATATGGGAGGAAATCCTTTTCCCTATAGAAAAGTCCCAGTGTTGTATGTTCCCCAATGTCAACTCGAAAATTAATGTACTCTACTAACACACAAAAATGTCACTTTGTTTGTTGGACACCAAGAAAAACAGTGATTTTTCTGGTAAAAAGGGACGAGCAGTTCATAAAAGATCTTCTTATTCAACTGAAAGGGTTTTGGAGTGAAGCACAGGCTGGAAAAATACCCACTTGGAACACACACCTTGACCATCCCAAAGCACAGGCTCAGAAGATTTGCAACCAGTCAACGGTCTTGACAACACTAACATCCTGCAGAAGTGAAAATGCCATGGAACACAAAGATTTTAATATGTTTTGGAAGTACGCTCAGGGGACGCCCACACGAAAGTGCCAAGGCTGCAGGAAACTGCAAGTCCTCTGCAGAGTTAATCCTTGCCAAAAAAAGTTACATTCAAATCCCTCTTCACCATCTTCCAGTATCTTCCAATCATACACATATGGCTCTGGTCAAATGGCAAATTCCTGTTATTTGGACACTTTTCTAGAATCCATTTATCATCCTTTCATACGACAAATAACACCGGAAAGAACACACTTTGATCATACCACTCCAGCTATGGATACACTTCTCGAATCTATTGTCCTCCGTGGACAAGGAAGTTTTCATAGAAGTAAAATGGTTCTCTGGACCTATTTACACCATCACACTTCTAATGGAAGGACGACTTTTCCACTGGGCCAAATGGCGGGAATTTCCAACGTCTTTACTGCTCTGTGTTCAAACATGTCACAACCAGAAAAGAATGCTCTCTTCATCACAGATTCAGTCAACATCAAATGCAGAAAGTGTAACCATTGCCGTAACATAGTAAACACTCACAGTTCATACTTCATACACCACACTAATATAAACATAATGGATATAACAGATTCTACATATGATCCAGTGCAGGTTGCAGAAAAGGTACTCGTTCAGCAGGATATTCTCTGCTCACAAAGAGGTATTTGTTTAAGATCAAATGATGATGGCTCTGTTTGTGGAGGTCAACTTTCCCACTCGTCTTCCGTGGTTAATAATCCCTTTCTTCTAGTGTTTGAGCTTGATAAGGACGAAAACAGGCCCATCCAGCCAGGACTGTCAAGTAAGCTCCACCTAAGGGTCAAGAAAGATAAATATGACCTGGCAGCAATTATATACCACCACAACTTTCATTTCTGGTGCGAAGTATTTGTTAGTGAAAAAAGGTACAGAGAGGGATGGTTCTTGTACAATGATATGTGGAACAATGGCAAAGCTGAATACGTTGGAAAACATCCCCCAAGAAAAACGGCATCATACATGCACATGTTAGTGTTCGAAAGGTCTCAAGTTAACATGACGACATCATGCTCGAAAGATCACTCAGCATCATTAAAGAACATCATGTCCGTGGCCTTCCAAAGTAACATCACTCCTAATGCCAAGCAAGTAAAGCAGAATTACATTGACATTTTCGCTCTATAGCTGTCAATGCAAGTTCTTCAAACCAGGAGCTGAGAGCCAAACTCCTTGAAAATGAACAATGTATACTCGGTTCCTTGACTACTAGTAAAAGTCCCACAACACAACAAAGCCCCAACACCACTTCTTCGAAACGCAAAATCGGAATGACAGACGACATACCCTCTGCAAAGAAACCTAAGCTGCTTTAAAGTTTGCTGAAAGCTATAAATGAAAAGCAATTTTGACTGCCGGTACTGAATTAGTAAGATAAATATACTTCAAGTTGTTCTACACGCACTGATGTTTGGTATCGAGCACGAAAAATAGATCGACTGATCATTTTTATGAGGCGTTCATCGATATTAACTACACGCTATACACATTTTGTTGCACAAGAACTATTCTAGGATCAAGTTACAAGATGTCCCATGCTTCCCATCAAGAAATATCGGCAAAATTTGCATGCGACATGAGGTTTCGCCCATACACAAAATGCGAGGGGAGAAGATTCGCTACAAACGTTCAAAAAGTTTTTTTGCGAGATTTTGAAGCAATTATGAAAATCCACGTACCTCTGCAGTTGGAAAATAAGATGAAGAACCTCCTCGATCAAATGAAACTCATCTTGGCGCTTTCCAAATGGCAAAAAACGTTTTGAAGATGACAACACACAAATCGAAAACACCGCCATTTACGAAAATCTTCTCGACGCACGCTTCACTTTGCGTGACGTCACGATGGCCAGACACATCGGACAGCCGCGCTGACGAGTTTATGACTCCCTCCTGATCGCGTTACAGTGTCGTTACACATTCTATAGACCGCAAACCAAGAGACTGAGGGCTCGCAAGATGGGATTGCAGTATAAAATACGGAAAGGAAGGAAACAAATTTGGGGCCGATTTTCGAATCCCTGAAACTCAAATGGAATTGAATGAAATCGCCTGATTTTACTAACCTGACCTAGAATTCTTATGCATTTGCCAAATACTGTAGGAAAACGGCATAAGAAAGCGTTCAAATTCATTTTCGGCGACCGAAATTTACGGCTTCTAGAGAGCGCTTTCGTTCGGTGTGCACCGCAACACATGGTGACGGAAATGACGTAGTAAAGTAAATGTGTTCAAGATCGGAGCAATAAAAGGGAAGCCTACACGATTTTTGCCTCATGCCAAAATGCTGCTCGTTCCAATAAAGTTTTTTTCCTCTGCTGGGTAGATTATGCTGTGGAAGGTTCTACAGCAAATGTGATTTTAGCGGGGATTTTAGCCGCATGTTTCACACTGAGAGGTATAACACATATCGATTTACTGTGGTTATTGTTTCTGGTCGGCAGGATTTGCCCGCTGATGCAAGCGCATTTTCTTTGACCTCTTTTGAAGCGTAAAGCTTTTTATTACGGCTGAACAAGGGTTCCAGTTTTCCCCAAAGTGCCATCTGGATCTGAATAACTAAGCGATTTTCTTTAGTCCGTGAATGTAATGTTTTTCTTCAATGCTGTATCACGCTGGGACCAGCTTGTTAGTTTTGATTGGGGAATGTTAAATTATTACGGATAGTGATTTACGGGTCGTGTGTACTCTTGCAATAAAAAGTGACACTGAGTAGAGCGGGCGTACAAGGCAACTGTAATATCATCACGACTGTGCCATTCTTCGGTGGTCCAACTATATTACCTCTTGCGTCTTTGGCTGTGCGTTTTGCGACTACTGGGAAGCCTTCGCACAAACAAAACCTGCTTAACACATCGAAGACTGTTGAAACCTACAATGTCCAGTCTTGAAAGATCTTCACTTCAATTAAAACTCTGTTGCCTTCGCATAGATCTCTGAGATCTTAAAAACTCTCTCCGCAGCTGATGTTTTGATTCTCGAATTAGCATCAGTCTGTTGCTTTTGCGTTTCCGGTCTCATTCACTTCCGTCACCGAGTGACGCGGTTCACAGCGAACGAAGACACGTGGTACAAGTTTCCTCCCTTGTCCTTTCTTTTACTCGGCACTTCGTGCCTCGGTCGCCCTTCGGGCGACTTGCCGTGCGCCGGCGAGGATATGGTTTGCGGTCATCGATTTTCAAAAGTCGATCATCGTTTACAGTAGATTTATAAAGATGCCATTGGGCTAATTAATCGTGCTAAGCGACACTGGTATAGACATTTTTCAAGGTGAGTCTTTAAATGAGTAATTCATTTAATTTATTCGCATGAAACTCCTCTGGACCCTGTGATTCACCAGTGCGTGTAGTGTTTCTGTACATGTCGTGATGAGCTGGGTATGTGGTCGTGAATACATTTATGAACCATTACTAGATCATTTAAAAGCAGTCTAAAAAGTCATTCACGCTAAGTCACTACAGAGATTTCAAGCTGTCAGTGACGTGGTCGTGTTTGTTTAAACCTAAAACAATTCTACATGCCAAATTTTGGATGAGCAAGAGAACCAGGTGGAGCTTAATATGTTTTCTTTAATCGTGTTGCTCCGAACTGTGAGCAATAATATATTAGCCTAATAAATATAAAAGCGTTCCTCAAGAAAACAAGAGTTCCACTGTCCAGAGGATGCTTTGTCAATTGAGTTCGATTGATTTTTGTTTTTTTCGTTTGAGTTTGGGTTCGGTTTCGTTCGGTCAGCTGCATTGTGGGCAGTCACCGAGGTGTACATTTTAAAGTTGCTACAAACCCCTTATCTTTTCGCGCAAATTAAAATTAAACTTTGTCCTTCTTACCTTGTTCGTAGAGATGCATCTATCTTGTTCCACACACAGCACTTTGAGGCTATTTCACGTTAAAATAAACGGTTAGCCAAACCAATCGTCGGCCCTTTAATCCGTGTTAGCGTTAAAAAAAGCGTTAAAAGTGATCCTCACGCCCAGGCCCTTTCATAGGACGCGTTGCTAGGGTGACTGGTCTGCACGGGTACCCCAAGCTCGGGCCTGGTCAACTGCCCCAAGCTGAAGCTTTCATAGGGAACCGCAGGGCTCCCACACAATCTATTTGTGTCTGGATATACCGTTTGCTTCATCTGTAGCGATATATCTCTAAATATGTGCGTGGATCAACGCTAAATAAACGTTTTGTTACCTTACCTACAGTAAATTGTCACCCTTTTGCATCAGAAGTAGTATTTTAAGCTTCGCGATTTACTGTGAGAATCGCATAATTGAGTAAAATCTCGCATTCTGATTGGTTAACGAAGCGAGGTATTTAGTGTGGAATTACGAGTTGAAAACGAAGCTAAGCGATATTCTAACACAACAACTGCAAAAAAGGTTTTCTACAAGGTCATTTTAAAATGTTTTCAAAATCATTGTCACCTTTTGAAGAGTTAAAAACAAACAAAAGCGTTTTTTAAAGTGAGCCGGAGGTTCTTCCTTGTTTTGAACTGAACTACAAATTCTCGAAGAGGCATAAAAAACCTCTTTCGCTCGCGACAACAAGAAAACAAGAAAATCCTGTGAACGGCAAGCCAAAGTTTAACCAAACAAAACGGAGAAGCGACAACGGAGGAAGTGCGGGGGTGGATTGTCACATATACAGAAGAAGAAATAAATACCTTCAAAGACGACGTGGCCCCTCAAAACACCAGAAAACACGAAAAAGAGTACGCCACTTGCAATCGTCCAGAATCGTGGTACTAGTTAGAAAAGTATAAAACAGAGCTGAACTTGAACAGCTTTTCTAAAACATTTCAAGGTACTTACCTTATATCAATCTCGACGATAAACTTTCAGTGCTTTTGCTTGGACACTTCATTTCTTTCAGTTTTGCCGCCGAAGAAGGGTGTAAATGATTTTCCTTCTCGAGCAAATGACCAATTTGAAAAAAGATGTTATAGATAAACGGCTAGTAAATTCAGTGAAATACCTCTATTTATCCTTACGATTACTGTGAAGCTTGTTTACGAGTAAAAAAGTTTGAAAACAAAGGTAAAAACAAGCACAAGGTACAAAAAAAGTTGTCGAAGGTTCAAACGTGTACGACTGACCTTGCTTCCTATTCGCTAACGCAATGACAGTTCTGACAGTTGACTTTGAAATGGCTTTCTGGAGCGCGCGCTCAGGATAAAAACAAACCATATTATTACTGTTTTCTTTTTTTTTTTCTGATTTTTATTCAATTATGCGATTCAAGGAAAATCCATTACCTGACTCTTGAATTCAAAGTTAAATTGCACTTGAAAACCGACATCGCACTCATCGCTTCACGGTCCGTGCGATATCGGTTTTCGCGTGCAATTTAACGTGGAATTCCCTCGTCAGATAATGAATTTTCCTATAAAATTACATGGAATCGGTCAAAACAAGAAATAAATAGCCTGCGTAGCAGGCGCTTGGAAGTAATGGGTGCAAGAAAGAACGGGGCACGCGAATGAAACACACGAGGGGAAAAGGAGCTCCCTCTCCCCTCGCGTGTATCTCTCGCGTGCCCAGTTCTTTCCTGTACCATTACTTCAGAGCGCCTGATACAAAGGCTAAGAAATAAACTTTTCGATGCCCTTGTTCAGCAACTGTTTCTGCTTTCTATGGTTGGGAAATATGGGGACCTGAATTGTTGCCATAAGAGTCAAATTTTGACAAAAGTGCAATTGAGCAAGTTTTGCAAACAAACATTAAACGTCCCATGATATGCGGAAAACGTAACTTGTAGATCAGAATTCGGCCGATACCCTCTAGACATAAAGACCTCCCTCTTCTTTTTTTGTTATTGGTACAGATTGAAATATAATTATAATACAGACAGTTCCCTAAATGAAGCTTCAGTCCACTCATAGTCCCTTTTTTATGGTTATATAAAAATGAAGCATTATAATTATACTTCCAAAGCAAGGAATTGCAACAAAAAATATCAAGGATACCCTCTTTAGCAGGTGTGTCTATCACAAAATCAGCAGAGCGGAGAATTAAGTTCGATGTTAATAACAATGGCGTTATAGTCTTTTATTGGCGCCGTACGCACTGGGGTAGTGGCTATGTAGGTGATTGATTGGTTCGATACGTCCTTTAATACCCCCTTTTTTTCTTAGACTTATTTTTTTGTTTTCCTTTTTTTTCTGTTATTTTTTTCGTCTGTGATCTTCGCTTTCGAGAGAAACAAGTTCAAAATAAGGAATAAATTTCCGTTTCCCGTTTCTTCGTGCACTGGCTTCACTGGCTTCCGGAGTGCAGCTTGATCTCTTCTTTTTGAACACAACACAAAACCTTTAAACAAAAGAAAAGAAAACCACTTCGTCATAAAATCAGTTTACAAAGTTATGGGTGGACAAAATGGAGCTGTGAAAGCTACACTGCACTTATTATGCAATTATTGATCATTATTATGCCGCGCATTGAGAAACTGGTCACTGCAAGTACATGTCGTACAAGACAATAGAATTCTGGGCGATGATAGCGCTGATAAAGGCAGCCTTATATCAAAAGGAACGACTGCAAAATTAGCCAGGTACTCAGAAATCACATCATGGTGATGGCCGCAAAACGATCTCAACGTCAACACGATTGCCGATCGAGAAAACAAAGGGCATATAGCGTATGTGTTTTGGCTGTTCAAATAGATGCTAGGTAGAGCCCCTCAAAAAGTATCCTTTATTAGCGAAAAGTTTCCTTAAAAGATCATCGCACCGTTCCTTTCTCTTTAGGACCCTTCCTCTGTCTAAATGGAACCTGCTTTGGCATCCCTCCCAAACGGACTAGTAACAAGTATTACTCAGTCCCCATACCGCTATGAACCTGTTCCAGCAGACAGTCGACGTTGTCGTCTCCAAGACTCTTTGCCATCCGGAAAGTGACCGGCCACAATCTCATTCTCAAAATAGCGCGAGAATTAAAAGCACAGGCAGCCCAAGCTTACGTCACTAGTGAACTTGGTGTGGTGTGAACTATCGTAAAATTCAGTGGACATATGCCCGGAGCGCATCGGAGTTCAAATTTTGGTCATAATTTCAGGAGACTTTGGTGGTAGAAATCCTTAAGGGATGTATTTGTATTTGGTGTAAAAAGAAAGTGATTTTACGACATGGAAAGAGACTATTACGGTCAGTTCAAATTGCAGGAAACAACAAAATATACTTTCCAATGGAACTGGGACATTGCTGGGTAATAACTGCGAAAACTCTGATAGTGCTTTCTTGAGTAATGTCATCGATGAGTAGAGGAAAATTCGACTGCTGCATCATCAGCAGTGAGTAAACCATCAACGCAGCAACTAAAGAAAGAAGGCATATCAGCTCCATGTTTGTTTCGTCATGTAAGACACATGACCCCAGCCCAGACATGGGAAAGATAAAGACAACGTGCAAGGTGTAAACTGATAAATAACCAGTCCCCACAAACATTTATTACAGAATATACGTTAGTTTGCATGTCCAAGACACACAAGTGTTCAAATTATTGTAATATCTCAGCGACTTTTTCAAATTGGCCGTATTTTGTGATGCACATTCCACTTTCCCTGGACCAACCTGTTAAGAAAAGATGCAATGTAATGCGTTAAATATTAAAACAGCCGTAAAAGAAGTTTGGTTGTACTTTATTTCCAGAACTAGGCGGTCGCGATACGCGGGCAGTACCACGAATCTTCAGATTGTTTTGAAAACCCCCCAAAATCCCTATCTAAATGAAGCAACCAAAAAAATACTTGCCAAATTTGCCCGCGCAAAACAACGATCCCGTAATGAAACATTTCAAACTTAAAAAAAATCCTTCGATTATTAATTCCCGTCACTTGAAATCCGGAGTACCCGCTTTCTGAGAGCTCGGACTTTTTAATATATTTTACTCACTTCAGTTGTAAATGGAAAAATATAATAACTGAATCAGCAATGATGACCTAATTGTTCCCGTTTGTTAACAAATATAATTTTGAAATACAGTACCACTGCATCAGAAATTACCTTTCCTTTACTTAAAGCCCTTCAAATAAATAGGCGTATACATTAAAACAAAACAAACAGTAACACAACAAGGCGGTCGTGACGATCTTTCTTTTATTGATTTTCACATGCTTCAAAATTATACAGGTTCGCACATTTTCCCTCATTTAATAAACTAACTTATTCCGCCGTTGGCTATAGGTGGGTGAAATGTTGATGTGCAGCAGTCTATTTTGCGGGTTCGATGCGTCCTTGAACTTTTTTGTTTTTCCTTTTATCTGGCCTCGTTTTCCTCGAAAGCAGGAT
>CALNXK010000226.1:427500-517500 GCA_942486035.1 Porites lobata
GAAAACTCGAAAACAGATGTTTCTGTTGGTATCCGGCGGCCATATTGGTGTTCCCGAAAGGGACACCAACATGGCGTTTCCATACAAAGCTTTATAAATTTAGCTAAACCGTTTTTCCCAATATCTCGCATTTGAAATATTTCACAGACCTGATTCTTGGAAAGGGTTTTTGTATATTTATCTTTTTTCATTTCCCAGATTCTGGTCCTTCTGTATTGAATGGTTTGCGTTTTTATTTTTCATTGCGTGACAGTGCAAGCCGAGAATAAGGCAAATGCTTCCAGATCTACTGGCTTGCTTGAATCATTCGATTTGAAACATGTTCATGTCCCGACGCACCTTCATGGCGCGTACACTTGATCTTGTCATCACTAGATCTGCTGTTGATTCTTTTTCTGACTAACTTATATGTGGCCGAGCAATCGATTTCTGATAATAACTAGACCATTCTTTTCAACCTGACGCTCAGAAAACAGCCTAACATACGAAAAACCAGTATCCCGTGTACTTAAGAACTTTGATGTTATTAGCAGTTTCGTCGATATCAATAACCGAGACTGTTTTCTTGGGGTGTGTTCCTTTCGGTGAATCCAAAAACGGATTTTAGATCTAAAAACGGATTTCGCGTTCCTTTCGGCAAATCCAAATCCGGATTTTTGATCTGGTGAATCCTTTTTGAAAAAGGATTCACTGGATTTGAAATCCGAAGAATCCAAATCCAGATTAGCGGATTAGTGATCTACGCTGTTCCATTCACAGTGGATCCGAAATTAGTCAAATGATCCAGCGGTATTTCCAGTTAAAGTATTCCCATAGAGGTCGTAGAGTTTCCTCGTTGCGGTCATTTGCCCCAAAACATCTGAAAACATTAGAAGATTGTTCCTGGTACATTAAAATATCCATATACTGACCATTTGTCTCTAAAGATTGCTTGAAATCAGAAATAAGTAAAAGTAACAAATGAACTGCTATCTAACTACAAACTCGCTTGTAGACGCGACAGGCATTCGATCGTGCTACATACTAACTATGTGCTACATAAAAAAATCCGAGCTATGGAACTGGATCAAACTGGCCGACATTCTTTAGATAATTTTCAGTTTTAATGCGCTTCTTTCTTTGTCTGTTTTATATGTTCCATCGTCGCTATTTGAACTGCCGACCACTAAATTCTGCACGGTATAATCGCATAATTTGTCAAACAGTAGAAAAGACGTCATTTTTTGAGAGGCTGTCGTGGATATTGCACGCGTTGGCGAAAGGTTACCAAGGTTACAAATCCAATTTCGGATTTCACGTTCCTTTCGACCGAGAAATCTGGCAAATCTAGGATCAAAAATCCGTTTTTGGATTCGCCGAAAGGAACACACCCTTGGTGATAACATGTGTTTGGCCTCTGCTGTTTCCAAATATGGGTAGGTTCTTATGAATACAGTTAAATCCCGCCTTACGGTCACCTCGGTAATACGGTCATCTCGTTATTACGGCCACTTTTTTTGGCCGCCCGGCAAATTAAACGATTCTAACCGATTCTAACCGGCTTTTTAAGTCTGTGAATATGCTTTTGCACAGGAACTCTGAAGCTTGCTATCCAAAGGCCAGTAATGATGCTGAACTTGCTAATGCTTTTGCTGACTTCTTTGTGCAGAAGATAGAACGCCTCCGCGGGGAAATCACGCTTGGCCTGTCTGCCAATGGAATGACAGCGACTACAACTGTTGTTAATTTTTTGAGTTCAAGTTGCGTTTCAGAATTCAAGTTTTTTTGAAAAAAAAAAACGCTACCGTTTAACGAAGTTACTGGGTTAATCAAGTCTAGGTCAGTCAAGTCGTGTTTACTTGACCCTCTAACAGCATAATTCAATCATGGCCAGGTGCTATCCTACCTTAGTATCTATGCTTACGAGGATTATAAGCTTACTCTTGCCAATGGTGAGATGCCAAGGAAACGAAAATGCGTAATGCTGCGACCTTTGCGAAATAAAGCCAATGCTTATCCTACGGTTTTTTCTACCTTTCGTCCAGTGTTTAATCTCAAGTATGTTTCCACACTTATTGAAAAAGAGGGCCGAGCCTAAGGACTACAGTGAAACCTATATTCAGGGGACACCCTCGGGACCAAGGTCAATTTCCCCTGAATGGAGGTTGGGTTGGGGCTTGTTAATACTTAACCAACAAATAAAATCTTTTTTGTTTTATTTTGCCTTGGAATCTGCTGTAATAATTATTTCAAGCAGCTAGATAATGCATAAAAAAATCATGTTTTAATAATCTCTGCGATGTTGTGTGTTGAATTCCCACAAGTTTAGTACATCGATTTTAGTGAGATAATTCAAGTTTTAAAAGCTGCAGTCAAATTGACTAGTAAACAATGAAACTTATCGATCAAGGTGTTCCCTGAAAGGAGATTAAAACCGGGTTTCGGGACCCAGAAAAAGCGTCCCCGTCCCTTGAATATAGAGGTGTCCCTTTAATAGAGGTAACAAATAGAGAGATTATGTGGGCATTTTTCCGGCACCAGATTTTGTGCCTATCCCCTGAATGGAGATGTCCCAAAACAAGAGGTTCCACTGTATCTGGTTTGCAATGATTTGCATGTGCCTCTTTAATCTGCATACAAGTCCTGCCACAGTGCTGAGACAGCACTAATGAAGGCACATAACGACATTATGCTGTCACTGAACAGCGGCGACAACGTAGTATTGGTTCTTTTGAATTACACATCTGCTTTTCATACCGTTAATCATAACTTACTCCTATCTAGACTTAAAAGCGTTTTGGAATTGCAGGTTTTGTTTTGAAATTGTCCATGTCATATCTCTGTGATCGTGCTCAATTTAGCAGCGTCAAGCAATCTTCCTCCACTTCACCTGATTTGCTCATTGGGGTACCACTGGGATCCGTCGTTCCAATCTCAGACTAGGTTGTCGATAATTACCAACTAAATTACCATACATTACCAATACCATGATTTAACCAGAGCCTAAATGGCTCTCATATCAATTAAACTCTCCTCCACACTCTGAACTAATTTACACGCACGTCATGTCTCGAACCAACTGTTGTTACTTCTACCAAAGACCTGTGGCGATGAGCGAGCGATGAGACAGCAGGTCATGGTGTCGATACCCTGGCCGCTGCAGCCGCAAACCCTTGCTCAGATGGCTTAGGACCGACCGAAGTAGAAGTGAAGCCCAGCAGCATCCACAGTGAGTGACAGAGCAGTCCTATCTAGAAAGGCACTGCTCACTTCCTAGCATAAGGAAGGATTAAGAAGAGGTAACCTAAACAGTACCTACTTCATTCCACCCAAGCGAGTATGCCGCAGTTGTCAAGGATCCCGTTAAGAGGCCGAAACACCAGAACTACAAAGATGACTGTGCTCCTTATAGGTAAAAACGACACGGTTGGCCTTCCCCACAACGTAAAACACTAATTGCTACAGAGCTTGCAAGATACAAAATTTTCAGTGCTGCATTCTCGGAAATAGGACTAGCCGTAGAAGGGAGATTAAGGTGATTCCCTGGTTTTGCATTGTGCATCTCTTGCTGCGCATAACAAGATGGGCTACGTAAAAAAGAGCATGTGAAGTAACATTATTGAAATGAAGTTCACCGAAGAGAAACGCTATTGCAATTTTTGCTTGTGGTTGTTTCTTGCTGAGGTGAGACTCAATGTGGTGGGAATGTGCATAACGTAAGCAGTACGCGTGTTGCTGAGTTCGACTTCCTCACGGAGAGCCTCGATAGTGGATGTTTAACTTGTGCTTATTCACTTTGATTTTCATTTAAACGCTTTCTTTATCACATTGTGTAAATGTGATATCTCGATGTAAATTCTGTAAAAACAGATTTTTTAATACTTTCTTCCCCCTTTCACATACATTATATTTTGAAACTCGTCCCAGTCCTCTCTCAAAAATCAAGGAAAATGCATTTGGTGCGCACTTCCTGCAGATCTACCGCAAAAACGAGCACGGTGACCCCCATTTTTTATTTCAAAAAATTGGGACAAATCTATGTTCAGTTTTTTGGCAATTTTACTAAATTGTACGGATTGAGCTATCACGTGTCGAATAGCGCGTGTCCAATTTAATTCTACTTTGGAGCGTAAAGTAAAAACAAGGGCATTTTTATGGTACGTAAGGGCAAAATTCTGTGCGATACCACATGCATCATTGAAAAAATCTTTCCTTTATGTCTAGTTTTGGACTGCGCGCGGTTTTTGTCAAAGGGTCCAAAATAGCCGTATTTGTCAGCATTGTGACGTCAAAACGAGCACGGTGACCCCCACTTTTTATTACTTTTTTATCATCTTCTTGACTTGTTACATCAGTGTACCAAGTTTCATCTACAATCTATGTTAGGTTCTTTTACTAGGGAATCACCTTAACAGACAAAGGAACCAGATTCTATTCTTCTAGAGTGGCTGCAAGCACAGCAAACGCCGGAAAGCAGGATTTAGCTTTGGAATCAAGCCAAACCTTGTAACAAACGTATCGTGGCTACCCAAAGGCATCAACGATAGTCTCATGGTAGTGCAGCTGCCTCTTGAAAATAGCAAACAAGCAACACTTATCGGTGCCTATTCTCAAATTATAACTGTGACAGGGAGGATCTTACGACCGCAAAGTCGGACCGGAACGCGTGGAATACGATCATTGTTCAGAGTACCCCAACCGAAACGACAGAATGATGATAATGATGACTAATTGACTAATTTTTAACGACAAATTCTACGAGAAGCGACAAATTTCATTTCTTCAGTGACTTTAATGCCAGAGTTAAACGTGACTATGTAGAATGGAAGGGTGTCATCAGCAAAACCAGCACAGGGAAATGGAATAAAAACGATCTTGTTTTTCTTCAAAAGTGCAACACGCATGACTTAACTATCACCAACAGGTCTAGCCAAACGTCACAAAACAACCTTAACTCATGCTAGATCGGATGTTTGTGTGACCAAAGCGTTGTGTGGTGCATAATGCTGAACTGATCACCGTTTAGTTATCTCAACATTGTAGCTCTAAGTGAAACCGAAACGACGTCCACAAGGAAAAACACTTCAGAGAAGGGCTCATTTGAGATTTTCCAGGAAATATTCCAGCTCAGGACAGAGGATTGGAAGAACTTATTGCCCTCAGTATCTAAGTCAGTGCAACGTTTACCCTACATACCAGGTGATCATGAGGTAAAAAGCGAATGTGGTGGTGTGGAGAGGTATGACGGGTCGTGGCATAATCTTAGACATCTTACCCGGTTGCTTTCGACTACTATATTGAAAAAATCTTAGAAAAAGGGAAAAAACTATTGGGGCCAATGCAAGCCGAATGACAGAAACCTGTTTAGATGAAAGAAGGCGATGCGCTTTCTGCAGGATTCAGCGCCGGAGTAAACTTTAACAAGCGGCTCAGACACGTTGTCAGACGAATTTGCCAAATTTTATACCCAAGGACGACTGGCCGTCAAATAAATGACCTTAACCCTGTAGAGAACATCTGGAGTATTATTAATGAAAGGTACAAAGATCCAGCCCCCAAAGCAATGGCAAATTGAGAAGGCGCATACGCTCTACCTAGAAAACGTTGACTGTTGAAACGCGTGATTTCAATGCCCAGCCACTTAGAATTTGTTTTAAAAAAAAAATCAAACCAAAGGGGGCCATTCTGGTTACCAATATTTAGGTTTCCCAATGTAAGATGGATGAGGAATAATATACTTTACTTGCAAGGGTAGTTTTAGTAACCACTGAAATTAAAGCGATTAAAAAATCACCTATGTGCAGGAATGCAGGCAATGGCGAAAATGGCGAATATGGCAAAAAATTGAGAGAGGGTTGGCGGTATAAAAGAGTTCCCTTTAAGAGTGGCGATTTTGGCAAAAAAATTTTTAGATAAAAAGTTTTTAGTCTTTAGTCTCATAAGATGGCAAAGGGGCTCTTTGAAAGTGGCGATTTTTACAGAAATAGCAAGTTTGGCTAAAATGGCGTACTCTTGACAAAATTTGGCGAATATTCCTATGACGTGGCAAAGGGTCCATTTTGAGAGTGGTCAATTTCCACCAAAAATAGAATACTTGGCTAAAATGGTGAACTTTCGCCAAATTAGCAAAATTTCAAATTCGATGACAAAGGGGTCCTTTTAAAGTGGTAATTTTGATGAAAATGGCGTATTTGGTGAAAATGGCGAACGTGACGAAAACGCTTGCATCATATACAAATTATTTTTCATTATCTCTTATGGCTATTTGGAGCAGCTTGTACTCCTCCTCTAAGTTTTTGTTTATTTAATTTGCTAACCATTATTGTAAAATGTTTGTTAACAAATATAGTTGTTGTTGTTGTTAACGGTTAATTTGCCTCAATTAGGGCAAAACCAAACTCATACTGCATCTTTTCATCACCCAAATATATGCAAAAGATATGGTGTTCTTCGGATAACATGTCTCCGAAGCGTTCATATCCCACAGCTTGTAATTGCCATTTTGAAATGAATGAATTTATTCTTTATACTTTAAGTAAACCTCTGTTCAGATATGGTGTATTTGGTGTATGTATGTAAGTCTCATTGAATTTATGGAGCTGATGTATAAATATTCTACACATACCTTCAATCTACGACTGCAAGAATGGGAAAAAAGACGTTAAGGAAAGCTATCGCAGTATTTTTGGTAAGAGAATTGTAATAATGATTAAAACAGTTACCCTTTCCTGATAATCCATTGCTAAGGCTTGTAACGTTCCACGAACTTTAAATTATGTGAAAACTTTTTTGTAGCGTGATAATGTCCAAACCAACGCCTTTGTTTGTGACAAAATGAAACTTAGAAGAGATTATCAGTCAAAGGTGATAGCATTATACTTCAGACAATACACTTAACTTTCACTTACCTATTCATTATCAATATGTCATCAAAATTTCCGCTACTGATTTCAAATTGCCGAATCTTCCATTTCGAATTTTTATTAAACTTTGATAACTTTTGAAAATTGCTAAGGCATTGACCCTTTGCCATGTCATTTGAATTTTTGCTAAGAAGATGGCGAATGTTCGCCAAATATGCCATTTTCGTCAAAACCGCCACTTTAAAAGGGGACCACATTTGCCTTCTCCCTTTGACTTATATGGCTTGTCGATTTTCGCAATTTTCGCCAAATATGCCATTTTCGTCAAAACCGCCACTTTCAAAGGGGACCACATTTGCCATCTCCCTTTGACTTATATCTAAGGCTTGTCGATTTTCGCAATTTTCGCAAAATATGCCATTTTCGTCAAAATCGCCACTTTCAAAGGGGACCACTTTGCCATCTCATTTGACTTATAGCTAAGGCTGGTCGATTTTTGCCAAATTCGCCATTTCCGTCAAAATCAGCACTTTGAAAGGGTCCCTTTGCCATCTTATCTGAATTTTTGCCAAGACTTTGGCAAATATTTTCCATATTCATCATTTAAACTTAATTCGCCATTGTCGTCAAAATCGCCACTTTCAAAGAGAATCCCTTTACCATCTCATTTGACTTATAGTTAAGCCTTTGCCGATTTTCGCCATTTTCGCCTTTTTTGTCAAAAGCACCACTTTCCAAGGGGCAACTTCACCATCTTATCTGACTTGCAGTGCGAAGACTGTGGCGAATTCTCGCCATTATCGTCAAAATCGCCACTTTCAAAGGACCCATTTACCATCTCATTTGAATTTTTGCGAAGACATTAGCCAAAATCGCCACTCTGAAAAGAGAGTCTTTGCCATGTCATAGGAACATTCGCCAAACTTTGGCGAGAGTTCGCCTTTTTTGTCAGATTCGCCAATTTCGTCAAAATCGCACTTTCAAAGGGAACCCTTGATACCTTATAAGAATACTCGCGAATTTTTGGTGAATGTTTGCCATTTTCACCATTTTAGGTAAACCTCTAGGTTCGAAAGGGGTCAAATTTAGACTTAAATTCATCGACTCGTTCATCGACTTGCGCATACTCAAATCGGCGGGTAATTGATTCCAAATAATTGTGCCGCTATAAGCCAAAACCTTTTTTGCCATAAATGGTTTTGGGAAGAAGCAATTGGAATCTAGAAGAGGAAGCCCTGGTATCGTAGGTGGTTCTCATTTTTTAAAATTTTTGGCAAAGGTATTCAGCTGGTGCCCTATAGTTTGTACATTTTGAACATTTAACATTGAACAATTGAACAGTTAAGTGTTCATCTTTCTGGCTGAATGTATTGAAAACGTAATTCAAAGGGAAAAATAAAAAAAATTGAAGGAAAGGGGCCGAGGAAACTAAACAAGCTGCTTGAAACACTTTACGCAGAAGTAAAAGACAAAAACTGAGACGACTTCGAGCCAGACAGCTTAAGAGTGATGATGGCTGCACTTGATAGACAATTAAATGAACAAGGATATAAGTTTTCTATCATAAGAGAGAGGGAGTTCCACTCGTCCAAGCAAATTTTAGAGATAAAACCTAGCTCAAGCAGCCTCGTCCATCTGGTATTGGAACATTGCAACATTGTGAAAACCATTGTGTGGGAACTGACCTCGAAGTAAGGTGAGAAACTTCACCAAACGAAATTATGGAAACCCCAGCACTGAGAAAAAGCGAATATTGGCGCATCAGATCAACTGTGGCTCCGGCTCGCTCCGGTAACAATGAGTGTACCTCACCACAGAAATCAGCCTTCCCATCGATGGCAGCGTCGAAACAAATTAAAGCAATTCCCGCTTTCATTTTCGGGTTTTAGATCTCACAATGTCTCCATAAATCTGCCCATGATAGACCGTGGTGAACACTTTCAACAACTGTCACAGCCGTGGCCTTCATCTTTCACTCCTCCAAGCCGGTGCATATGAGATTTCTAAACGTAACGACAGTCTAGTTCTTGTAAACGCCGAATAAATCTACGGAAGCACTCAAAAATTGCTCATCTATGTAATAATTAATCAAAACCGTTCTCTGCATACATCGTTTGATGACAAATCACAGTCAAACCCGGCTGTAAGATCCAAGTGTAACATTTTTCCTATTATTCGTTCTTGTGTAATTTGTTTTTCCTTTGCGTACGCAAATTAGTTTATACTTCTTTTCGTCCTTTTGTTTAGTCTTTTTTTTTGCGTTAATTTAAGTGTTTATTTCTTTTTGTCAGTTTTCGCGCCCTCGTTAGCGTTTCTTTGCTGTTTCATCTTCATTAGCGCCTTTCTAAGTTTCTATAGTTTTATTTTCCGCATGTTCTAGCGCATTTTTCATATATCGTAATTTTGCAGTACAGTTTGGGGCAGTTCATTTTTGGTTCGCGCTTAGCGCAGTTCTGTTTTAGTTTCTTGCTAGTCCCTAGCTTCGCGTTATTCGCAGTCCGCTTCAGCAGTTTTCTCTGGCCGAAACAATTTTCAATCCACGCCGTTTGTATGTGCACTCAATAAATCTTCATTCTTATTTGGTTCGTGGCGTTGTCTTTAAGGCCAAGAGACCTTACGCTTTTTTGCAGTTTCATCGTTGAAAATTGTTGGTGACATGTCGTTTCGTCATGAGCTTTAGCCGCAAGCAGCTTACAGATCCCGTCGCCCGGCGAGTTGGAACACGCGTACGACAACCAAACCGTTCGCTGGATTTTGAAGCGTCTAACCTGGAAACACTTCGTTTAAAGAAAAATTCAAGGTCTGGTCACCTATCTACCGTAACCGCCATTTCCAATGAAATTTCTGGCTTGCTTACTGGTGATCATAATCTTCAGGAGGTTAAAGAGAAGCTTCCTTACTTCGACAACGCCTTTGAAAGATTTAAAGAGGCCCATCGCGATTACGTCGAAGAAATTCTGGATGAGAACGCCGTTATTGAGGGTCAACGCTATCTTGAAGACAAAGAGAGAAAGGTTCGTGTGTTCCGTCAGGAGATCGTCGATTGGATAATTAATATTGAACACAAGTTATTAGCAGAATCGCTTCAAGTAGATTCGGCAGTGAATCCCGAGGATTCAATTAGTTGTGCTGGCACACCAATTCCTTCAGGTGCTTCCAAGGTTTCAAAACATTCAAGTCGAGCAAGTTCACGTGGTGGTCGTGCTTCATCAGTTGCAGCCGCGAGAGCCAAAGAAGCCGCAAGAATTGCCGAGTTAAAAGCTGAAATTTCTATGCTCGAAAAGCGCCAAACACTCGAAGAGAAAAAGTTTCGTTTACAGCAGGAAGAATTACGCCTTAACCTCGAAGCCGAAATGGTCAAGACAACAGCTAAGGAGAGGGTCTACGCAGCAATGACCTCCCCTTCTCTACCGGAGGTGAAGCCTTTAAAATTGGAGACAGAGCTCCAGGATCAGGATCCCCCTCGTACCAGCCCCCGCGCGAAAAGGTCTTTTCCAGGCGAGGTGCATCACCCAGGCCAGGGCGTGTCCATGGATTCTGTTCCTTACGGCCAATTTGATTATCAAGCGTGTACAGTCGGCGAGGACCTGAGAAAGGAAACGATTGGTTTGCAGCGGCAACAGACTGCTCTTCAGTTTCAGCAGAATAGAATAATGGAATTGCTAGCGCATAATCAGAATAGGAACAAACTTCCGCAGCCCCGTGTTCCTGTGTTTGACGGAAACCCTATTGAGTACCGCACCTTCGTTCGCGCTTTTGAAAATTTGGTTGAATCCAGAACATTTAGCAGTACTGATAGACTCTATTACCTTGAGCAGTTCACCGCAGGGGACGTTAAGGAACTTGTAAGATCCTGTCATCATTTACCAGCGGAAGAAGGTTACGACGAGGCTCGTAGGCTTTTGAGAAGGAAGTATGGTGACGATTATCGCATAGCATCCGCTTACGAGACGAAGGCCCTGGACTGGCCGAGCATAAAGGCAGAAGATGGTGTGGCTTTGAATCGTTTTTCAGTCTTTCTCGCAAGTTGCAAGAACGCATTGGCAGGTAGCCAGTACATTTCTAAGTTTGATCAGCCAGCAAACATTCAAAAGTTGGTGCTCAAGATTCCTTACAGCATGAGAGAAAGATGGCGTCGCTTAGCTGATGACATCATGGACAGACAGTTAAGGCCAGTACAGTTCAGTGACTTCGTTGCCTTTGTTGATCGCGAAGCAAGAATACTAACCAACCCAGTCTTTGGCAAGATATCCGATACTGTAAGATCGGCGCCTGGTCAGCGGTCCTCTGGTGGCAGGACATCCAATCCCAAGAATCTCAGTCTCTTAGCACATGTAGGCGATAGTGAAGGTCATACCAGTGAAACGGTTCCGCAGGGTGTAAAGGAGCCAAGTCAGCGCGCCGGTGGAGAGCAGAGACCTCAGACTCGTAAGGTTCAGCCATCTGAATCGATCAGGGTCCCTCACAAGGGAGAAATCGGTGTCTCTATTGTAGCAGAAACCACGCCCTTGAGGATTGTCAGTCATTGCGGTGGAAACCCTACCAAGAGAGAATTCAATTCCTGTTGTCCAAAAAGCTGTGTTTTGATGTTTATCCACCGAACACGTGGCAAAGTTTTGCCCGCAGAGGAAAAATTGCAAGATTGCGAACTGTAAAGGTCGGCATCCTGCTGTTTTACATACAAGCCCTCGTGAGAGACCAGCTGTCGACGTTGGAGTGGGCACGGAAGACGTAATCAGCACTCAAGTTTGTAGTCACATGGTAAAAACGGGCACCAGTGCCAACAGTGAGACTTCAGGAGAGGGTCGTAGGACAGGCATGGCCATAATACCAGTCAGAGTAAGAGCGAAAGATAGTGATAAGAGCGTCATCACCTACGCCTTCTTGGATAACGGTAGCAACTCCAGTTTCTGTACTGAATCGCTCATGAAGCAGCTCGGGATTAATGGTCAGCAAGTTAAGATATCCCTGTCTACTCTTGAGAAGAAAAACAGCATCACCAACAGCTTCCTGGTTCGCGATCTTCTTGTATCCGATTTGGACGAGAACGAGTGGATTAGCCTCCCGACCCTTTACACCAGGCCGGAGATTCCTGTGTCCAGCAGCGACATTCCAACTCAGGACGACGTTGATCAGTGGCCCCACTTGCAAGGAGTTTTTCTGCCTCGTCTCAACGCTGAGGTTGGCCTTTTGATTGCTAGTGACGTTCCCAGGGCTCTCGATCCACTTGATGTCAAACACAGTCAAGATGGTGGTCCTTATGCTTCAAGAACTCGAATCGGCTGGGCGGTAAATGGTCCCTTAGGCCGTCGTCACCATAGTTCACGGTCATCCACTTTTGTTGCTAAAGTCGATCACCGGCTCCAACAGATGATAGAAGACTTCTACAATCGCGATTTTACCGATCCCACCGTTGATAGCAAGAGAGAGATGTGTCAAGACGAACGTAGATTTATGCAAATCGCCGAACAGACGGTGGAGTTGAGAAACGGGCATTATGAAATCTCTTTACCGTTTAAGGATCGCCAAACGCCTGTACCTAGCAACAAGGCTCAGGCCTGGCAGCGCGCCATTTGGTTGAAGAAAAGGCTGGAAAGAGACCCGAAGTTGTACCAAGATTATAAGGCCTTTATGGAAGACATTCTCTCCAAAGGATATGCACGCAAAGTGTCCCCTGATCAGAAGAGCCCCGCGAAGGGCACCGCCTGGTACATACCGCACCATGGTGTTTACCACCCTCGCAAGCCAGGGAAGATCCGCGTCGTGTTTGACTGTTCGGCCAAATTTATGGGAAAGTCCCTCAATGACATGCTGTACAAGGGCCCGGACCTAACCAGTTCGCTTGTAGGAGTCCTGTTGAGGTTTCGTGAAGAGAAAGTGGCCGTTATGGCGGACATAGAGTCCATGTTCCACCAAGTGAGAGTTCCCGATCCTGACAGTTCCTTTCTGCGTTTTCTTTGGTGGCAGGATGGCAACATGGCGAGCGAATTACAAGAATATCAGATGGTCGTTCACTTATTTGGAGCCATTTCATCACCGGCTTGCGCAAATCTCGCACTCCGCAAGACAGCAGAAGATAACCGTCACAGTTTCCCTCCTGACGTCATTAACACAGTTAAAAGAAACTTTTATGTTGATGATTGTTTGAAGTCCCTCCCTGGCGAGCAGAAAGCCGTTGAGCATGTTGGCAGTTTATGCACTTTACTATCACGTGGTGGTTTCAAGCTAACCAAATGGGTCAGCAATAGCCATGGTGTTCTGCAAGCCATCCCTGAGAAGGAGCGAGCAAAGGACATCAAGGACATGGACATAAGGAAGGACGAGTTGCCTGTTCAGCGAGCCCTAGGAGTTCAATGGTGTGTAGAATCCGACTCGTTCCGCTTCAAAGTCAACATTAGCTCCCGTCCACCAACGCGTAGGGGTATCTTGTCTCTAGCGAGTGCTATTTTCGATCCGTTGGGATTCCTGGCACCCTTCGTTCTGACCGGGAAGGAAATCCTTCAAGATCTTTGTCGCATTAAGCTAGGATGGGATGACGAGATCCCGACTGAGTACGCTGCACGTTGGGAAAATTGGCTAGCAGATGTTCCAAAGCTCTCGGAGTTTGCTGTGAGTCGCTGTTTAAAGCCAGAGGATTTTGGTCCCGTTAAATCCAGTCAGCTGCATCACTTCTCTGATGCATCAGAAGCTGCTTATGGTTCAGTGACTTACCTTCGACTGGTTAGCCATGAGGACCGAGTTCACTGTTCCTTCCTGTTTGGAAAATCACGCGTTGCTCCTTTGAAAGCTATTTCTGTTCCTCGTTTAGAGCTCTCGGCCGCAACCGTTTCTGTGCGACAAGACAAGATGCTCAAGGAAGAGCTGGAGATGCCTCCTAATTGCGAATCCGTGTTTTGGTCAGACAGCATGTCAGTGCTTCGTTATGTGAAGAACGAAAGTACGCGGTTCCACACGTTTGTTGCCAATCGGGTTGCCGTGCTACGAGAGGGCTCAAGTCCAGATCAATGGCGCTATGTGGAAGGTGTAGCGAATCCTGGAGATTGCGCTTCAAGAGCGTTGACTGCCAATGCATTGTTGAGCTTCAACCCCTCATCACTTGGATGTCTTCAAGACGGAGACCCGGAAGTGAAGATGGTTTATAAGGTTTGTCACGCCTCTGTTTCCGAGTTGGAGCATCCTTTGGTTGAGTACTTTCAACGCGCGTCTTCCTGGCACCGATTGAAGAAGTCAGTTGCATGGTTTTTACGGTACCTTGGAAACTTGCAAAGGTTAAGTAAACGCGGAAAATCGAGAGAGCCGATCCATTCAACTCCCATCCTTTCTTTACCACCAATTACCGTTACGGAGTTGGAAATCGCGGAGCTAGAAATCCTCAGGAACGTCCAGCAGTTTAATTTTCCGGATGAGCTTCAGCTGTTAAGCAAGTCTGAAAACGGTACGCAAGTCAAGAAAAGAAGCAGCCTTCGAAGTCTGGATCCAATCTTAGTGAACGGCGTCTTACGTGTCGGTGGGAGGTTAAGTTTAGCGTCCACTGCATTTGAGGCCAAACATCAGATTATTTTGCCCAAGAAGGATCACGTGACCAACCTTGTAGTGGAATACTACCACCAGATCTCCGGTCACTCTGGAAGAGAGTACGTTATCAGTCTTGCGCGCGAGAAGTTTTGGATCGTAAACGCAAGTTCTGTTGTCAGGAAAGTTCTTTCGAAATGTTTTAGTTGCCGGCGGCGTCAAGGCCCGTTCTGTGAGCAGAAAATGGCTGACCTTCCCGTGGATCGTGTTACCCCAGGTCAGCCACCTTTTACATCTGTCGGCATTGATTGTTTTGGTCCTCTTCAGGTACGCCGTGGGCGAAGTCTTGTGAAAAGATATGGGGTCATTTTCACGTGTCTTTCTATCTGCGCAGTACACATTGAAGTGGCGCACAGTTTGGAAACTGATTCTTTCCTGATGGCGCTCAGAAGGTTTATAGCAAGGAGGGGCCAGGTAAAGGAGATCAGATCCGATAATGGCACCAATTTCACCGGCGGAGAGAGGGAGCTCAGGGAATCCATCAACGCATGGAATCTCAACAAGATTCACGAAGCTCTACTTCAGAAGGGTATCAAGTGGAACTTCAATCCCCCCTATGGCTCCCATTATGGAGGTGTTTGGGAGCGCTGCATTCGAACAACGCGCAAGGTCCTTCGAGCTTTGCTTCAAACTCAAGCTGTTGACGACGAAGGTTTAGTCACCCTCCTTTGCGAAGTGGAAAGCATTATTAATGGTCGTCCAATCACCACTGTTTCAGGTGACCCCAATGATCCGGAGCCCCCTTACACCAAACCATTTGCTTCTTTTACGCTCGGAGCCTCAGATGCCCCCTGGGTTATTCCATAAGGAAGACTCCTTCTCTCGACGCAGATGGAGACAAGTGCAATATCTCGCAGATATCTTTTGGAAGAGATGGTCTAAGGAGTACTTGCCTCTGCTCCAAAGTAGGCAGAAATGGACGACGATTCGCAGGAACCTGGCCGTTGGGGATATTGTTCTAGTGAGCGCGGAAAATTCCCCTCGCAATTCATGGCCCCTTGGTAGAGTGGTAGAAGTCTTCGCCGACAAGAAAGGTTTGGTGCGCCGTACCGGGGTGAAAGTAAAAGGAGCAGTTTTGGAGAGGCCAATTGACAAACTTTGCTTGCTGATAGAAGCTTAAACTTTCCCTTTGGAGTTATTTTCTGTGCAATTTTCTGAATTCAGGAGAAGAGAACATTAAGAACTCTTAGAAAGACACTTAGATCTTTAATTGTTTAATTTAAGTGCCCCGCGTGTGCTCCTCACTTATGGGGCCGGTATGTAAGATCCAAGTGTAACATTTTTCCTATTATTCGTTCTTGTGTAATTTGTTTTTCCTTTGCGTACGCAAATTAGTTTATACTTCTTTTCGTCCTTTTGTTTAGTCTTTTTTTTTGCGTTAATTTAAGTGTTTATTTCTTTTTGTCAGTTTTCGCGCCCTCGTTAGCGTTTCTTTGCTGTTTCATCTTCATTAGCGCCTTTCTAAGTTTCTATAGTTTTATTTTCCGCATGTTCTAGCGTATTTTTCATATATCGTAATTTTGCAGTACAGTTTGGGGCAGTTCATTTTTGGTTCGCGCTTAGCGCAGTTCTGATTTAGTTTCTTGCTAGTCCCTAGCTTCGCATTATTCGCAGTCCGCTTCAGCAGTTTTCTCTGGCCGAAACAATTTTCAATCCACGCCGTTTGTATGTGCACTCAATAAATCTTCATTCTTATTTGGTTCGTGGCGTTGTCTTTAAGGCCAAGAGACTTTACGCTTTTTTGCAGTTTCACCGGCTACCCGCGGATACCCGCTTAATACGAACATCTCATTATTACGGACAGTTTGCTTTGTCCCTGGGGTAAGAAAGCAGGAAGAATCATCGGCAAATTTGAACAAGGAAAATTCGGACACAGGACTTAGGACACAGGACAGAAAACATTAAATAAACCCACTAACAGTCCCACGTGTGATACCTTTGTTAACGTTTATCCAATCTCACAGAATAACCATTGCAAACGACCCGTTGTCTCCTATCGATCAGTAAAAAAGCTTAGAAACCAATTTAAAATATAAGGATTGAGTGGTAACAGTTTAAGTTAAAAAACAACAGAGTGTTTTCCACGGTGTCAACCTTACTTATTAAAATCCATTGGAAACAGCTTTACCGCACTGAATTCCTTGTGGTCCATAACCTTAGGAATTTGATGTTGCATTGATAAGGACGCGTCCCTGCAGCTTCTACCTTCCCAGTAAGCAAACTGAGAGGGAATTGTACATAACCTTTTCCAATGCTTTTGCAATAACACGTGTAATATCAATTCCTCTAAAGTCATTATTTCCTTGGGGTCTCAACTTTCGGGAGAAGTTTGTTATTTGCACTCTTCCATGAACTTGGTATGTGTAGGTTTCGAGGGACAGCTTCCAAATCTTGGTTACCACTGGAGTGAGAATTTCAGCATGATCTTTCCATATCAAAAAGGAAAGTGATCCGGACCTGAGCCAGTCTTTTTCAGACTCCATGATAATAAAAAGCTTTTTTCGTACATTCTAATTTGATGGAGGGAAGACGGAGATGATTACTTTGCCGCGTTTTTCTGTGTACGATATCTCTATTAAAATAAAAGTAGTCCATTAAAAATTGCGGGCAGCGCTTATTCAGACATTTCTTCACAAGGTTTAATGCGTGAATCTCCCGTCTAAGTCCCAGTGTATCATATTTAAGGTGAGCTAGCGCTTCATCACTGCTGTTGGTTTGCATGATAATCCTTGCCGCACGTCTCTGTAATTTTTCTATATTATCAGTATTCGTGTGTCCACAACAGTTCCAAACGGTATCACAATAATCCAGAACAGGAAGAATAGATGACCTGTAAATTATACCAGCAGTATGCATACTAATGCTCCGCCTGGTGCGGCCAAGAATTCCTATTCTCTTACTAACTTTGCTTATTAAATAATTCACGTGCGCGTTCCATGAAAGCGACTCATCCAAAATTACTCCTAGGTATTTATACTCAGCAACCCGTGTTAGCTCCTTGCCATCGATATTCACAGAGAGATTAGCAGTTGCTAACCTAGAACCAGTACCAAATAAAACACATTCTGTTTTGCCTTGGTGAATAAAAAGACTGTTGTCTACAAGCCAGTCATTAACCTTGGCAAGTTCACTGGTAAGAGTACTACTTATTTCTTGGGCATTACTAGCGGTGAAACACATAACTGTATCGTCAGCGTACATCAGAATCTGGCATCGTTCTAGAACTATAGGCAGATCGTTGACAAACAGGACAAAGAGTAAAGGGCCAAGAATTGACCCTTGCGGGACACCCGATGTAATAAGACATGGATGAGAGATTTCTTTACCAAAACTCACGAGTTGTTTTCGGTCTGTCAGGTAGTTTCGGAACCAGTCTAACTCAATGTCCTTAAGTCCATATGACTCTAGTTTGCTAATAAGTATTTCGTGATCAACAGAGTCAAATGCCTCGCGCAAGTCAATAAATACCGCCCCAGTGAGCAAACCAAGGTCCATGCCGCGCCGATGTAATCTGAAAAGGCAATAGCGGCAAATTCAGTTGAATGGTTCCTTCTGAAGCCACACTGGAAAGGGCTGAGCAGCTTATGTTCGTTTAGAAAGCTATGTAGTGGATGATGTACAACCCTCTCCAACACTTTGGAGACAACTGATAAAACCGAAATTGGACGGTAATCATCAATATCGGTAGAAATTCCTTTCTTATACAGTGGGGTTATTTTTGCGTACTTCTACTCACTCGGCAATGTTCCCTGCGACAATGATTCATTTACAATTCGAGTCAGCGGCTTGGCAACAACCACTGCAGCATCCTTCAACATACGCGGAGATATATTGTCAAGACCACTACTAGCCTTGCTTGCTCTGAGACCTTGAAGAAGTGTCTTAACAATCAGCGAGTCATTTACCAATTCAAATTTAAAATTTGGTATTGATCCATTAACTTTTTGATCAACGCTTCTTTTTTAAAAAAGAAACACTACCGAGAGCCCGCTTAAGGCGTACAGCGGCTGAAGCGAAAGAATTATTGAAACCATTAGCAATTTTCTTTCTATCCCTGGCTTCACTACAAAGCAAACCGTCAATGTTGACATTTTTGGAACCGCCAGAGCTCTTGTTCCCGGGAATGATCTTTTTCATTGTTCTCCAGAAGGCTTTGGTGTCATCTTTATGGTTATCAATTAACTTCTTCTTGTATGTTTGTTTTGCCCTCTTTACTGAGTTCGTCACACGATTTCGCATAGATTTATACGCAAGCCAGTCTTCGTCTTGGGATGATTTTCTCGCCTTTTTTAAAAAGTAGTCACGCTGACGAATGTCTTTATTTATTTGGCCAGTCATCCATGGACAATTATCTACACCACGTACTCGCTTCTGGATAAGCGGGGAGTGACGATCAGCCACCTTAAGGAATGTGGACTTAAAATTCAGCCAGAGTTTGTCAACACAAATAACATTCTCATTTGCTGTCCCGGAGGAATTCGTACTATCAACCCAATTAACACCTCTAAGGTCTTCACAAAACTTTTCAGGGTCGTATTTTGCATAATTCCTGAAAATCTTTGTTTCTGGGGCAGCTTTCATCCAGTTTAACTTTCTTACGCAAAAAAACCATGTCATCATCGCTCAGACTCAAACTTAAAACCCCACACTCTCTAATGTTATGGGGAGAGTTCGTGATAATAATATCCAAAAGTGTTTTGGAGTATTGAGTAATACGAGTGGGCTGATTTATGAGTTAGGTAAGGTTTTCCTGTCTCAGTAGCGCCTTGAGTTGTTTACAGTCTGACTCGTTTTGGCAATAAATCACAATTTAAATCACCTGTGATGATCGCCTCTTTATCCACAGCCGTAGCACGCCTAAGACAATTGTCAAATATAGGCATGAAGTCTTTGACCGCATGATTTGAAGACGTTGGCGGCTTATAAAATGTCCCAATTAGAAAGCTGCGCGATTTCGGTGGGCAAACTTCGACCCAGAGACCCTCGATAGTCAATTCTTCAAGGTCGGGGCTACGCATAACGTTCACATTATTTCTTACGTACACTGCAAGGCCGCCCCCTTTATTCCCTCTGTCTCGGCGAAAAAGTTTGTAGCCAGGAATCTCAAGCTCAGAGTCCGCGATATCTTTATGTGCCCAGGTTTCAGAAAAACTCATAAACTGTAGAAGCGAGCGCAGTTCGGAAACGATTAGACGTAGTTGATCAACCCTACCGGTTAGACCCCTAATATCTTAAAACCCTTGATCGCTGAGATGTCACTTAAATTCTGTGATAGAAATAGGCCATTGTCGTCCAGGCCGTTCTCATTTTCATTAGCAGAATGATTCTGACAAGTGCACAAACAACAGGATTTGTTAAAATTTAAGTCAGGCCCAAAGCATGTAAGATGGAGCGACTTTAGACAAACCGAGCAGTCCGCAGAAGATTGGTTTTTCTTGATAATCTTTCTACATATGCCACAGACATTCAAAAGAGTGCATTATACGGCGAAAATGTTACGACTAGCAATTATACCTTGAGGGTATTTAATTGTTAGTCGAAACACTTTCTTCAAGGCTTAATGAAGGAGTTTTAGCAAGTTGTCAATTCTTACGCAGTAGTTGTTTGCCTAAACAGTACTTACCACAATGTAAACAAAGGTAAATGATAGTATTATACAAGATTTTTAGAAGTGAGAAGGGCCTGGAATATTGCACAGAATTCTTGTAGTCTTTAAAGATTTGTGTTGCAATGTAATCATTTTGCGTCTTTCCCATGTTAAGTTCGGGGCAATTATTATTCCAAGACTATTCATACGCATCGAAACAGCAATGTTGACTAGAATTTTCTATTACTTGAGGACGGCTAATATATTCTAGATGACCGTTCCACTCATGTACCATTTTCGAAGCTTATCTAATAAATCCCCTACAATTTTCTGAAGTTTAATTATTTTAACATTTCACTTCCCAAGTTAGGCTATTTTTCGTAGAAAAAAGGAAACCTAAAATTTTCGGACTCAAAAATGCAATGGGGAGAGAAATCAGAAAATGTCTCACTTTCGTAATAAGTCAAATTGTATCTAAAATTTTCGGGAAAATAATACTGAAGCCCTTGTAATTTCGAAAAGACTCAAATTACCCTAGGATGACCGAACAAATTCTGTAGCGCCGCTGAGAAAGCATTTCTAGACATCTAAAAATACTCAGGATAGCCTAAAACGTGTTACCAATGCATTTATAGGAGGAAACCGTCGTTGGGTACCCCAGTCCAGGGTCCCCAATATATATACAAGATCAAACTAAAGTTGCAAACTGTCTCGTAGACTATTTCACCACGGTAGCCAATGATATTGGTGACCCACACATGTTATCACTGACGGAAGAAGAACTGAAAGATCATAAAAGCGTACAAAACATACGCAAAGTGGCCACAACAAATGGCGTGCAGTTTAAATTTCGCAACTTTAACCTGAAAGAAGTTACTAAGGCCCTGGAAACCTTAAATCCAAATAAAAGTATCGGTCACGACAAAATTCCACCTAGAGAGCTAAAGATGGCATGTAACGTCCTCGCGCCGTCGCTAACAAACATCTTCAATGTATGCATACAGACTAGCAACTGGCTCAAGCAATGGAAAAGGGGTATATGGGTGCCTCTTCAAAAGAAGGATAACCACAGTGATATTAAAAACTATAGACCTATTACGATTCTTGCCGCCATTGACAAAGTTTTTGAACAGTTTACTTAGCAACCAAGGAACGCAATTCATGGAGCCTTATTTGAGCAATTGTCTAACAGCTTACCGAAAACAGAACAGTTGCGAGACGACTTTGATCAAGCTCATGGAGGACTGGAAAGAAGCATTGGATACTAGTAATGTCGTAGGGATCTTATCAACAGATCTATCCAAAGCTTTTGGCTCGCTTCATCCACCTCTATTATTGGCAAAACTAAAGGCATAATGGTTTTGAAGATTGTGCAATTGGTCTTATGAGGTCATATTTCTCTGAGAGATGGAATAGAGTTAGGATAGGAACCGATACCATGAGTTATTGGCGGAAAACCGAAAGGGGATGCCCTCAAGAGTTTAACTTTGGTCCTTTAATGTGGAATATTTTCCAAAACGACCTTATGTATAACATACAAACTGATAAGTGCAGTGTAATGATGTATGCAGATGATCATCAAGCTTATACTTTAGGGGAAAGAATCGAAGACGTTGATAGTATTTTGAACCATGAGGGGAAGGAAATTGCAAACTGGTATAAGGACAATCTACTCATGTGTAATCGTGAAAAATTTCAGTCGATGAGTCTTGGGTCGAAGTGTAAAAATAAACAGATGAAAATTAATGTTATGAACAATGATATTGAGAGTCACTCTGAAATGAAATTATTGGGAGTGACCATTGACGAGCATTTGAATTTTAGTAGGCATATTGGAGAGGTATGTAAAAACGCATCTAGGAAGGTTGGAGTTTTGAGGAGGCTTAGAAACATGTTAACAACATCAGCCAAACTTAAGATTTTCATTTCTTTCATAATGCCTCAAATTACATACTGTCATACAGTGTGGCATTTCTGTCGGGCGTCGGATAGCAGAAAGATGGAGCGAGTACAAGAGCGAGCGTTAAGAGCCGTCTACTGCGATACGAGAAGTTCATACGATGAGATCTCGAGAAAAGCTAAACTCACGACACTAGGCTGTCGCCGATTGCAGGATATAGCCATAATTATGTATAAGGCAAAGTACGATATATGCACTCCATACGTAAAGGACATTTTTAAGCTCGATAAACCTCGCTATGGGCTCAGAAATTCTGGTGACTTTTTTATTCGTCGATACAACACAACAACTTACGGGAGACATAGCCTAAGATATGTGTGTCCAGTAATATGGTCTAAATTAAGCAAGGATGTAAAAAACGCAGAATCAATTTACAGCTTTAAAAAGAAAATTCGTAAGGTAGATCTTGAAAAAGTAATCACAGAGGGCTGTAAAAATTGCTTTCTATGTTGTACGTAAATGACATTTTCTAGACAAAAAGGACACCTCTTAATCAATAAGTATTGTTTTATATGATAAATCCGAATACGTTTTATCGATATTTTTTTTAGTATGTATATTTTTGTAAATTTTATTCTTTGTAAATATTTTTTTTATATTAATTAGTTAGAGCTGATAGTATTTTAATTTAGTGTCCCCTATTAGTAGGCCTTACATGGCCAGCTAGAAGACCTGACACTGAAATAAAGTTTATCATCTTCATCATCATCATATACAGCTATTTCGAGAAAGGTTGTCGGAAAAATGTTCAGGCGACAATCCCGAAAGGTAATATGCGATATGATCAATAGACTGTTCCTGACACTGTAGCTGTAGAACCTACTTTTATTGCTTTCCTTTAGCACTCGCAGACATACGTCCACGGCCTCTCCTGCCATTCTTTCAAATTTCTTTGAAGAACAGTGCACTAAAAGCCACCCACAATTATACCTTTCGAGATGGTCGAGTGCACTTTTTCCGAGAACCTTTCTCGAAATAGCTGTATATATTACTGATATTTAGTCCTTGTGGTGGTCTGTACATATAGCAAGAGCAGTTGGGCGATAGATAGAGGTAACTAAATTTATGAGAGGAAAAAAGTTGGGTTTTTCTGGTAAAATATCTGTTTGAAGAAGCCATTTAGTTTGGTGAAATGGTGATCAAAATGTGACAGCGGTTACTTTGTTTTTTTAGTGCTTGGCAATTAAGTCAGTCATTACCAGACTTATTAAAGAAAGCTGTTAATTTTTTGACTCAAGTGCTATCTAGTAAAAAAAATACAATTTAAGGGGACCAAAGCAGCGGCGGAGCCTGTTTAAGATAAGAAAATAATCAAAGGGTATAAACTTCTTTGTTTGCATAGTCCACATTGCTCCGGTCCTGGAGTAATGAGAAATTTAGGGGACCAAAGGTGATTGAAATTTGTCAACGGAACGAAAAATGAATAGACTACTTTTTCGTCTAAATGAATTGAGCCAATAAATCCTGACAATAAATATACTGAATAGATAATTTCGTTTTTCGAGTCCTGTTATTTCAATCAAAGGTAACGACATCAACTGATTCTGCGTGACGTGCGCGTTATCTCTACTCCTAAGTGTTTTGGCAAGGCCTGATTATCTTGGATTTTTTTTCATTCATGTTTTGGTGACGAATTAGCACAACTTCTAGTACAATATGCAGAGAAAGTTTGTTGAGACCAGTTACATTAGGACCCTCTTGGGTATACTAGCGGAGCGCGGCAAAATGTAACTATCTAAAGGTAAGTTATATAAGTCATTTTGTTCTTTAGCCAATGTAATGTCTGTGCCACTCCGGATTGCCCTGTTGGGTGTAATCACCAAATTTTAATATGGTCCCCACATTTTAAAGAAAAAATGTTTTGTCGCGCAATGTAACTGTACTGCTTTATTTATCGGGTTGATTTTATGTGATAAAGTTAAACAATCGAGCCTTTTCTAAAAAAACGTATTTTTAAGGAATTTATCTACAATTTGTAGTTTTTTGTTTCGATCATTCGAGTCAGAAATCTGGGTAAAATTGTGACCTTTTTACGGGGGTCCCCATTATATTTAGTCCCCATTATATCAGTAAATAACGAAAGTAGGAATCGGCGATAGATAAAGGGAAACCATTTATAAGACGACAAGCCCAAGGCCAAGATGAAATATATCTTCCAAAAGGCTTTTTCGATCAAAAAATCGTGTGGAATAGTGATCAAATTTTCAGATGTGTTGTGTCGCCATTCAGAGGGTCCCCACATGGTGCCCGGATTTTTAAAATAGGACATCGGCAAATTTTCGGGCGCAAAGGTAGTTGTTCTTGTCGCACCCTAGCTAAAATAATGGACTTGGACGATGAAGCTTTGCTAATTTGGACCGAATCCCGTGGCAGAAAGATAGAAACTGATTCGACAGCGAAATGGCGGGAAAATAATGATACACGTAAAAATAAGTTAAAAATCGGCCCAAGAATACAAAATTCACTTCGGTCAAAGCGGCTTAATTGAAATATATGTTACGTTGATGTGACTTATATACGAAATTGAGGTAATGAATCCTTGCTGGAATTGGAAGTTAGTGGGTTAGTTTCGATGGAATCCAAGGGATGATGTTTTGTGGATATAGCTCCATATAGTTATTCAAAGTTAAGGGTCTAAAAACAAAATTTCCCGCTCAATCCTGCAACCTATTACTTTGTTTCGATGACAATCAACTTTCAATGGGGAATTCTTGAAGAAAAACTGGATTTTTTTTCTCGCGAGAACTTCTATAATATTTGCTGCATGATAATAAAATTTCTGCATGTTCTTTAGTTGCCTGCTTTTTCTGTCTGCTGCAATGTGACTGGCTGGATAACTTTTGGTCATACAGAACTAGGCTAAACATGTGCTGCAGGGGTCTCCACATGATCTGAACACAGAATGTCTCGCAAACTATAGTTACGATTTTTTTTCTGATTTGAAACCTTGTTGAGAAGGACGCATTTAAATTCGTTTCCAACGAATACAGTATAACTCTTGGTGGAAATGGGACCTAGTATTAAAATAGTCCCCAGAATTTTTGTCTTATTTAATAGAATGTGCGGTAAAAAAGTTACCTAGTTGATCATTAAGTCTGGGTGGTGAAATGGTGATCAAAATGAGAGATCAGCTTGTTTTTTATCACTTGGAATGAGTTCGTTTTCGAATTATGTTTTTAGTCATTAACAGAAGTAAGCTGTAAAACTTTTTGACTCGTGTTGAGTTAAAAAAACCAATTTAAGTGGACCTTAAATTGGCGAAGCCTGTTTAAGACAAGAAAACGAGCTAAAACGATCAAAGGGTATAAACTTGTTTCTTTATATAGTCCATATTGCTCCGGTCCTCGGACAATGTGAAATTAAGGGGACCAAGGGTGATTGAAACTTGTCAACAGAACGAAAAATGAATGGACTACGTTTTCGTATAAATGAATTCGCCAATGAATCCTGACAATAAATATACTTAGATACTTTCGTTATTCGAGTCCTGATATTTCAGTCAAAAGTAAAGATATCAGTGAACCAAATGAAAACTGTTTCTGCGTGACGTGAGCGTTATCTCTACTCCTAAGTGTTTTGGCAAGGCCTGGTTATCTTGAATTTTTTTAAATCATATTTAGTACAATATGCAGAGCAAGTTTTTTGAGACCAGTTACATCAGATCAGGAACCTCTTGGGTATACTAGCGGAGCGTGGCAAAATGTAACTATCTAAAGGTAAGCTATATAAGTCATTTTGTTCTTTAGTCAGTGTAAATTGTCTGTGCCGCTCCGGATTGCCCTGTTGGGTATAATCACCAAAATTTTAATATGGTCCCCACATTTTAAAGACAAAATGTTTTGTCGCGCAATGTAACTGTACTGCTCTGATTATCGGGTTGATTTTATGTGATAAAGTTAAACAATCGAGCCTTTCCCAAAAAAACCTTATTTTCAAGGAATTAAGCTATAATTTGTAGTTTTTTGTTTCTATCATTCAAGTCAGAAATCTGGGTAAATCTGTGACCTTTTTACGGGGGTCCCCATTATATTTAGTCCCCATTATATCGGTAAATAACGAAAGTAGGAATCGGCGATAGGTAATGGGAAAAATTGTATAAGACGACAAATTCAAGGCCAAGACAAGATATATCTTCCAAAAGGCTTTTTCGACCATAAGATCGTGTGGAATAGTGATCAAAATTTACAGATGTGTTGTGTCCTCATTCAGAGGGTCCCCACACGATGCCCGGAGTTTTAAAATAGGGCATCAGCAAATTTTCTGGCACAAATGTAACTTTTGGCCAAATAATGGACTTTGGCGATGAAGCTTTGCCAATTTGGACCGAATCATGTGGCGGAAAGATAGCAACTGATTCGACAGCGAAAAAATTGCGGGAAATTAGTGATACACGTAAAAATAAGTAAAAATTGGCCCAAGAACACAAAATTCACTTCGGTCAAAGCGGCGTAATTAAAATTTTTGTTATGTTGATGTGACTTATATATGAAATTCAGGTAATGAATCCTTGCTGGAATTGGACGCTAGTGGGTTAGTTTCGATTGAAGTCAAGGGATAATCTTTGTGGATATAGCTCCATATAGTTATTCGAAGGGTCTGAAAACAAGATTTCCCGCGCAATCCTGCAACCTATTACTTCGTTCAGAATTTGCTTTAAAAAATAATTTAGCATGCATGGTGTTTGTTTCAATAACACTGATCGACTTTCAATTTGGGGGAATTTGTGAAGAAAAACTGGATTTTTTCTTGCGAGTACTTCTATAACCATATATGGTGCAAGATAATGAAATGTCTGCATGCTCTTGCCTGTTTTCTCTGTTTGCTGCAATGTGACTGGCTGGATAATTTTTGGTAATAATATAGAACTAGGCTAAACATGTGCCGTAGCGGTCTCCACATGATCTGAACACAATATGTCTCGGAAACTGTGGGGTAACATATATACGAATTTTTCTGATTTGAAGCCTTGCTGACAAAGACGCATTTGAATTCGTTTCCAACGAATACAGTATAACTTTTGGTGGAAATGGGACCTAGTATTAAAATGGTCCCCAGAATTTTTGTATTATTTAATAGAACGTGCGGTAAAAAAGTTACCTACTCCGCTAGTTGGTCATTAAGTCTGGGCTGAGTGAGCGTATATTTGGGCGTGGTCGTACTACGGGTATGATACTTTGAACATGCCTTATTGCAGCTAAAGAACTGTCATTATATCTTACTAGAGAAGACAAATCCTTTACTCCACTTGTTTGCTGAACCACACAGCTAATACAGTGTGTCCCAATCCACAACAAAAATAGTGTCATTTCACGACAATGTTTGAAAATATGCACATCTCCAATGCAGACATGCTTGGAGCCAAATTGCAACATAAGACATAAGTGGTTACAGCCCGGAGAGTAAGGCTTATCTCAGCTCCGCTGATACTGACAGATGTGTTTTCACAACCATCACTTTGTGCAGTGTATTCCGGTTACTAACAAGAGCAAATTAAGTTCCTTGAGTCCAGTATCCAGAAGGATTAATAAGAGAGTAACACATTAGGAACATTGGTAACTATTAACATTTGATATACTACAATTTTCAACATTGCTTGAGAAAAGATGAGGTTCAAAGGTGGCAATATGTACACCTTTTTTGTTCATATATGTCCTCATTCCTATGTAGAGTCTGAAAATATTGTACTAATTTATGCATGGATGTTATTTCCAACATTATTAAAAACTGAATCATTGGATAATGCAATTCTAGCATTTTGATTGGCTTAGCCGTTATGGTATATGAGCTAATATACCATGTTCTCCATATATGGTCGGTGTACGCGTCAGTTTAAAATTGGAAGCTAACTGAGATTTTTTTCGCGAAGGATAGAACGGCGCCCGAAGCAAATCGTTTTAATTCATTTCTTAGAATACTAGAAATGCAATTTCAACGAAAGAAAAAAGACAAAAACAAACAAAGAAGCCACAAGAGCTTGTTTGAAAGTTTGTCGAAAAACACATGAAAACACATGGAACTAAAGTACCTTGACCAGCTACGAAAGAAGACAAGTGTTGTTTCTTCATGATCGCGAAGCCATTCGCCGATCGAGTCACTCGCCGATAGATATATAACTGCGGCTCGTTTATCCGACATCAAGAATATAAATCACAAGTAACCAGCTACAAATACAGGCTATGCAGCCATTCACTAGAGCAATCGAGGCGGCAGTATAGCTTCTTTTCTCGTTCAGCAAAACCAGCTTGTGGCTTCAAACAACTTCATAACAAGCGACCGAGGTAATAGTTTTTCTCCGTTGTTCTTACTTTTATAACTGCACCGAAAATCCAAATTCACAGTAATTTCGACGGCCGTCACTTAAAAATTCTTTTCCTTCACATTATCTGCCAGGTTTTTTAAGCTGTTCTGCTGTGTAAAATCCTAGAATCAGTATGAGTTTTTAAAAAACTAATGTTCATCGCTACAATGTTGTGATTTTTCATTCATGCAGTCTAGGCGAGTCCGTTCGCGCGTTGACAGTTTTGATAGACGTGTGACATGTGAATAGCGGAAGTCCCTTGTCTTTTCCGGTTTGTTCTAGTCGGGGCGATTCAACGAGATTTTGTGGGCGTTTTTAATAAAACAATTATTCCACTCGGGCTTGTTGGATATGAAATGATTATAGCCAACTCGGCGCTATGCGCCTCGTTGGCTATCTATCATCTCATATCCAACGCGCCCTCGTGGAATAATTGTTAAATAGACATGTCCCTTCACTATGACTGTTATGATACATATCTCTAGCATGAGAATCAAATACATTATATCCCCCAGCCTCAGTGCTGTAGGTACCAACACCAATAATTGCCACCGTTAAAATGAATGAGTTGTAGTTCAGCGCCAAGAGTGTTTCAACTGCTGTAACCTGTGAGTGGCATATACAGTAGTGATGGATGTTACAAGTATAACTGCCACTGCCTGTATTCAAGGTGGAAAAATTGCTCAAACGCTGCAACCATTCCTGGCAATTCTGTTAACATTAACATAGATTGTCTTGCAAGCAGTGACAGACTAGAATATAATTGAATACCAACAATCATTATTTGAGTCATATCATCAACTGAAGTAATCTTTGTTATCTTACTGTAAATTAAAGCGCACAGACTCATTGCGACACATCGTTGTCCACCATTTTCCCCAAATCCTGTAACATTTCCTTGACAGTATGGAGCATTAATTGTTTTCATAGCATCTACATAAACTGAAGGTCCTGGATTCTTCTCTATATCAGTACAAAGCTTAAATTGGCCAAAATTAACCCGGTGATTCAAACCGTTTTAAGCACTATAAAATGGATAATTACTTGTACAGAGGGGCAAATTCTCACTTAGAAGCCTATTTGGATATCTCATTCCACCTAAATCGCCTGTGCTCTGATGCCTAGACGACAGATACACCTTCTCTCGTTTACGAACTAGTTTTGGAGTTTCCCTTTAAGCAAAAACCTCACACTGTTACAGTTACTTCTGTAAACCTTTTCTATTTTTAACGTAACAATGAATTTCAGACGACAATGGTGTATTTTTCCGAATACTCTTCCATACAAAAAGTGTCACTTTCCGTGTTTTCGGTAACAAAGATTATAATTTGTTCATCGGTAGTCTGCTAGGGGCATGACGGTAACCGGTCATTTCGTTCCATGGTCAGATCGTTGACATCGTTCCAAGTTAGATCGTTCCAGTCAATAGTCAGATCGTTCCATAAAATAGTCGGTTCGTTCCACAAAAAAGTCAGTTCGTTCCACATATGAAAAGTCAAGTAAATCTTTCTAAATTTGTTGAGTGAACTTTATCGAGAAGAAAAACGTTTTGTTCATACCACAAGCTGATAAAATAATAATCGATCCAAAGTCGATTAGATCCATCCTAAATCGTTTGAAAACATACAAGAGACGATTTCAACCAGCCACGGGCTTTAACATTTAAACCGCTGCTTTGAGAGTTTTTGAGCTAGAATCGATCAATAGTTTTGAAAGATATAGAACAACAAGTAAAAACTATGCCGTTCTGAAGGTACAGTATTTCGAAGCGCTTGTAACCTAAATATTTCTTTGCAGCGCCCGATTCATGCAAATTTTGAAAACAACCCGAGTTTCGAATTACAATCTCGATTTTATGGTAATCTGTCATGCCAAAAATATAATTGACTAACCTGATTTAAACCAACGAAATTGTAAGTCCTGTTATAAATAAATTTCCCACGACGAGATCTCAATTCAGCTTCTTTTATTTCCTCCACAACACAATTTTCCTTCTGTACAGCTAGCTCATTACCTTCTCTTGTCGTCACCTCAGTCGCTGCCATCAAAACACTCTAACACAAAACTTGCTGATAATGCAAAATCTCGACGCTGAGCATCGTACATGTACCGCGTCACAACATACAGATGAAAAAACACAACACGAAATACAAAAAAAAGTTCATTAACCGTCACCCTGCTAAACAAAATTGAAATAATAAAAAGAATTGTTGCGGTTATCACAGTAGTTCCAAAAGAAGCCTCAGTCCCTTTTGGTTGTTTACAATCGTCTCTTCCTTCATCGGAACAGATTTTTATCACAGGGAACTCCTTGTGTTCCGCAATGCAAAAATCAAAATCACTATTGTCACACTGATAACCAGCAAATCTTGCGACTCTCAAACTCGCTCAACATTCCTCTTTCCTCTGTTCACTCTTATCCATTTTACACGTACACTCCTGATATTCCGATTTGTTACTACGTCTGTGGGGTCCATGAGTCTTTGATGTCAACATTGAATGTCTTGATAATTTCCTTTGTTTTTCTTTGAGTTCGCGGACCAGCCCATTCCGAAAACACTCAGTGTTATTTTTTAGTGTGGGCCTACCGCAAACAGTGTGTGCATTTGTAAGTTTGACCCGGGATAATATGATTGAACAATAAATTAACACGTTCCTCGAAACGCCGCGGCCAAATGTTATCCAAACTGCTTCTCACTGCTGCTTCGAAAAATTTCGGATAAAACGATATCCAAATCGTCCCTCATTGGATGGTCCACTCGACCTAACAAAATCGACCAATCACAAAAAATGGACATAAAATAAAGAAAACAGCAAATTCAGATGACCTCTTAAGAAACTCGCAATTAAAACTGTCTTTCTATGATTGGTGCATTTCGATCCTCTCGTCAAAAAAATGTCAGACGTCAATCATCTTAGCGGATCTCTTAGGAAACGAAAGTTTTCTTCAACGGGTTAAAAAGGTCATTGTTTATGATTTGTGATTGGTGGATTCCGATCCGTTTTTTGAGTTTCTTTGTTTCAAAGTTCGTTGCTTGTGATCTTATTGTGACCAAAACCCGACGTTAATATTCCAAATTTCATCATCCCTGGACTTCAAACTTCCAAATTTTGATGAGGCAAAAATACTGAAGATTCAGATTAACTTTTGAGATCGTAAAAGTGCGAGTAAGTGCCGTGTGCTAGCAGAGCTTTCTTTCCCACATGCCTCTTTAATACCTTGTACAAGACGTTCGCATGGGAGACATTTGCCTCGCTTCGCTTGTTTACTTGCCTTGTTTACGTTAGCACGTATTGCGTGCCTATTGCACATTTGCGTCAAAACAAGCCGTTTCCATTACTCTATTTGGGCCACGCCCAAATAATTAGCACAACTTTTAGTACAATATGCAGAGAAAGTTTGTTGAGACCAGTTACATTAGGACCCTCTTGGGTATACTAGCGGAGCGCGGCAAAATGTAACTATCTAAAAGTAAGCTATGTAAGTCATTTTGTTCTTTAGTCAGTGTAAATTCTCTGTACAGCTCTGGATTGCCCTGTTGGGTAATCACCAAAGTTTAATATGGTCCCCACAGTTAAAAGACAAAATGCTTTGTCGCGCAATGTAACTGTAATTCTCTGGTTATCGGGTTGATTTTATGTGATAAAGTTAAACAATCGAGCCTTTTCCAAAAAAAAACCTTATGTTTAAGGAATTTTAGCTATAATTTGTAGTTTTTTGTTTCGATCAGTCGAGTATCCGGGTAAAATTGTGATCTTTTAACGAGGGTCCCCGTTATATTTAGTCCCCATTATATCAGTAAACAACGAAAGTAGGAGTCGGCGATAGATAATGGGAAAAGACAAGCCCAAGACGACAAACCCAAGGCCAAGATGAAATATATCTTCCAAAAGGCTTTTTCGACCAAAAAATCGTGTGGAATAGTGATCAAAATTTACGGATATGTTGTGTCCTCATTCAGAGGGTCCCCACACGGTGCCCGGAGTTTTTAAATAGGACATCAGCAAATTTTCTGGCGCAAATGTAATTGTTCTTGTCAGACTGTTAGCCAAATAATGGACTTGCGCTATGAGGCTTTGCTAATTTGGACCGAATCCTGTGGCAGAATTGAAAGATAGCAACTGATTCGACAGTAAGAAATTGGCGGAAATTAATAATACACCTAAAAATAAGCAAAAATTGGCCCAAGAACACAAAATTCCTGCAGTCATAGCGGCGTAATTAAAATGTTACGTTGATGTGACTTACATATGAAATTGAATTGAATTGAATATGAATTGAATCCTTGCTTGAATTGGACGCCAGTGGGTGCGTTTCGGTAGAACCCAAGGAGTAATGTTTTGTTGATATTGCGCCATGCATTATTCACGTGGTCTGAAAACAAAAATTTCCCGCGTAATCCTGTAACCTATTGCTTTCGTAAAGAAGAACTCAAAATTTCTTCAGTCAAAGAGGCGTAATTAAAATGTTACGTCGATGTGATTTAGAGATGAAATTCAGGTATAGTAATGAATCCTTGCTGGAAGTGAGCGCCTCCGTTTCCAAGGAGTAATTATTTGTGGAGATGTCAATAGCGCCGTAGTTATGTAGTTATTCAGTCAGTTATTCAGAGGTTCTGAAAACAAAATTTCCCTCCCATTCCTATAACGTGTTGCTGTGAATATGAATTTATGAAATGGAGTGCAACTGTGAAAGCTTTGTAGAAAACTGACCTTTTTTATACTGTTTATCTGGTTGTTTGCTTCGATTTAAGGTCGGGTCATGCAAGAAAATGAGAAAAGGAATAACGGCAGTATATCGCCTAATGGACCTCTTGTAGTAATGTGCTTCGTTCGCCTCAATAACCTTGGCTCAGTCGCCTGCGCTTTGCGTATTTGACTAGACTTGTATGTCCTTGGTCAGTTGCTGCTCGCACATGATCCCGGACAAGAGCGGGCGCGATCCATTCCACCAAAATTTCTGGAAATTTCGGTCCAAAACTCAATGGATCGGTTCGAAAAAGTTTCGAAAAAACGGGTCCACCTTTTGAGGTGGACCAATTTTCCCGGTCGGACCGGTTGGAATTTTGGTTGAATGGATCGCGCCCGCTGAGAATTCGCTGTTTTACCAGTTCCCACTCCCCACCGCGAAGCATCAAACCCAGCAAAGTAAAATGGTGGCCAGAATTTTTTACATGAGAATTTTGCCCGGTGAGCGCTAAGAAAGTGAAAATCTATGATTCTTTCTGAACACGCCTTAAAAGGAAATGGCGATAAACTTGTTAAAGAGTTTCTTAACACTCTTGAATCTGCGATCTTTTGGTTAGACATTCGTGACTGTTGTGTATTCGAGAGTCGGACGCGAGTGCGAGGGACAGGCTAATATTTTCTGTAACGCAGCTGGTAAGTTATTCACTTGCTTGTCATGTCAGTTGCAAAGTTAAGTATTTTGGAAAGGTAGCGAACGTTTAAGTGAGGATGCGAGGGGAAGACAATGTTCTTTCATGTGTTTCGCAGCGCTTTCTTTCCATGAGCCCAACCAGACGTTAAATCGAAGATGCTTTCGAAGTTTTTTTTAAATATGCCTTTATTGTGTAATTGTCAATAACAATCCAAATTGATTTTGGAGTATGCAGTTTATATATAACCTTTTATTGTACAGGGTTTGATGTTGAAAACGTAGGGATAATATATTAGTGAGATATATTAAGAGCAGCCGTCCGTAAATATCGCCTGGGGGCGTGCAAAATGAAAAAATCGAAAATCCCCAAACTTTGTCAGAATATAGCTCTAGGTAAACTATTTCTAGAAAAATAACTTTTAGTTCGATTAGATTTTTCTTTTACGCGTGCGGCGACCGAGTCGGTTCCGGGGCTCACAGGCTGGGTTTCACCGGCTAAAGACAGTGCATTACTTAAAAATCGTTTAAAAATTAAAGAAGAAACAAACTCTGCTTCTGAAAACCTCAATAGTAAGAGTGCAAATTAAATAATATTATCAATGTGAAATTTTCCTATTCGAAAACAAACTCGATATTTTTCAGATTTTTAATTATTTTACCTAATTTGCTGATTTTTGACAGACAAAATATTGACAAAATTCGGACTCAAAAATCACTTCTTGGTATACGGCTTTGAGGCATAACGTTCCTACAGATAGAAAGAGCAAGGTGTCTTCCTCAAATTAATGCAATAATATGTTTGGGCAATCCAACGGGGAAAATATTCCAGCGCCAAATGAAAGTTGCCCTTGAGGTCAAATTCACGCCACTTTTGTCACGGTATTCCAAGGTGTTAAATCAACAAAAATGCTCTTTGGGGCAAAGAATAGCCAAAATCCCCCAAATCTCTTTGCAAAGGAACAATACTTATTATTTTCGACTTATTTGCATCTGTTTCGCCAGTTTTTTACTTAAATGCACCCGTTAACAGTCAAAATCCGTTTGCTGTTCAATTAATTAACAGCCGTGAACGGCACAGATCACGGCACAGATCAACACGTTTCAATACTATCCATTGCTCATTTAAACATAGGCACGTTAAACGTGCATGAGCTATTTTGAATGCTTCAGTGTAACTATAATACTTCGGTGTAACCTTACCAATAGTGACGAATCTACCTTTTTCATCCTAAATGTAGATTTGGTTTTTGTACGAAATTGGGTATTGGGCTACATAAATGAAAACGCGAAACGCTCAGCTGAGTCGACCCTCAACCTATATATTCACTTTCCTCTGTCTTTCCCTGTTACATCTGGTGCAAGTTAAACAAATTGTTGAAGTAAAATAAATTTCTACTCACCAAACGTTGATTAGAAGGAAAACTCTAAGGTTTCCGCGGAGTTTCTTAAGCCAAAATGTGACTCATCGAATACTGAATAGTTACGAAATACGAGGATTTTTATCATTGTGGTAGATGGTTGCATCATCATAATTCACGAGGTTTTCACGTGCGATTCTACACAGTGAAACAGTCTTTAACTCCGACAACTTATTTCTTCATGTTTTAAAAGCTATTGCTTCTTAAAAGACAAGAGCCTCTTTTAAGGCATTGGTTACAAAACGAAACAGGTCTTCATACGTTCAAGTTACTATTTATCATTGTGAAAAGCCAATCTGCATGAGATGTACAGTCACACAGCTGGCACGTGAAAGTGTTGGACGTGAGGGAATTCGAGTTATCACACTGTAATCTAGTAAACAGAATTATCAAAATAACTCATGCACACAATTTGCATGTGAAGATGTTGGTCTTTGGCCCTTTTACAATTCGTACGTAAAAAAAGGCAAATTGTTTCACTACAAAATTTTCTCAAGCGATTTTAAGAAATCACCTCGGCTTTATTACAACACCTGCAATTAAATGATGTTTCATGCAGCGTCAAGGTTGATAGCCTAACATTTATTAACTACCAAGAAAATTATCAAACTGCCGAAATATATTTCTACTCGTATCATGTTACTCCACTCAATACAACAGTATCTAATTTTGTGTCAACTAGCTTCTTCCAATTTTATTCCCTAACGCTACTGTTTCTACTTAAGTTACTCATGTTTACTAAATAAAATAGGTTTCAAAAACCACATTTTATAGGGCGCATACTTTCGAATTAAAGTCTATATCTAAATATCAATTATTGCTTCATTGGAAGAGCTTTGAAAATATATGATCTTTTATACTCTACCCAGTTGTAGCGGTGAAACAGAACTCATACTGACGTGCGTTGTACCGATAGCCGAATTAGGTCAGAAATGCCTTGAAGCAGCATCCATACTAAAATATGAACCCTTAAACAGCTGCATCACTGCACACAGCGTTTGAATCATGAAGATATTTAATGTAATTCTTCCAAACACCTGTAGCCGTAATAAAAGACGAAAAAATTGTGAAGAATCAAGATGGCGGTCTCAAAGTGCCCTTGCTCGACCTTTACCAATGTCATGTTTAAGTAGATGCTAAGATCTCATTGGTTCCTAAGCATCAACTAATAGTACCTTCAACCTTATTGGCTCTTGCAACAAACATCCGAACATACAAAGTTACAAAGATACAAAGTTACAAAGCCACAAAGATACATACGCTCACACCACTGACATATGAGCTTTTTTTTCAAAATAGCTCAAAAAGCTTAGAAGACTTCGGTACAACACTGTTACATGAAGTAGTTTTTGGAGTCTTCCCAGGAGTCTTTGTGTGATTAAAAGTAGAAAGCATGGCTTCGTTTCATTCAAGTTGTCTCAGTCAATTCCTCAGTTAATAGCCGAATAACATGATGTCAGAAGTGAAAAGCGTAGTTACAAGAATTCTAAAGCAGTAGAAGAAGAAGGGAACGTTTCAGAGAAGCCGTCGTTGCTGTTGTGGTATTATTTTCTCGTTCGCGAGTCGTGCACGTGGTGAGACGTCGCCATATTGTTTAGCTGAAAGAAACTAGAAAGCACCAGAACTGTGAGTATTCGTTTTCTTCAACATGCCATTTTATCAAATACCACCGCCAGCGCCCATGAACGTAAAGGATGATGTATCAACAAATTGGAAAATGTTTAAAGAAGCTTGTTGTTATTATGTCACTGCCACTGAACTTAACAAGAAACCTAAAGAAGTACAGGCTGGGGCTTTATGCAGTGTTATGGGAATGGACTGAGTGAAAGTAATGAATACCCTTACTACTCTAACTGCATCTGACAAGAAAGATTCAGAGAAGATTCTTTCTGCCTTAAGCGAACATTTTATGCCTCAAAAACATTTGTTGTTTGAAAGAGTAAAATTTGGTTTTGCCAATCAAGCTGAAAATGAAAGCATTGATCAGTATGTAGTGAGATTGCGCCAGCTTGCTGAGTCATGTGAATTTGAGAATCTTTGTGAGAGCTTAATTCGTGACAGATTGGTCATTGGCACTCGAGACTCTTCCACCCGTGACCGCCTACTTCGAGAACGCCCTGTGCCGGGGTTAGCCAGGTGTATTGAAGCTCTTCGAGCCAGCGAGTTATCAAGGATTCACAAAGAGCAGTTTAAAGACCCTGTTTATTCGCCAAACACTGTTCATGCAGCAAAAAAGCATTATTCATCAAATGAGAAGAGGAAAGGAAATCGTGGTAGTAGCAATGGAATCTTGAGAGGTCGCCGTGAAGTGTCATGTAAAGAGGCAGTCCCCAAGTAAACCAGACAAGAAAGTTCATCAAACAAGTGGAGCGCATCAGAGATTTGCAGAGGATAGTGATGAATCAGATGATTCTATTTTTATTGTAGAGCGCGTTGGAGTTGTCAGTAGCAGTGAAACCAGATCCTCCTTTATGGTACCCTTCACCTTTCACACAGAGTACAACCCTACGGTTACAACTCAGCTGGATACTGGAGCAACTTGCAGTGCAATGTCCTATGCAGATTTGTTGAATATATTGCAACTTGGCGAAGTTCAGTTGGATCCACCTGGAGGCAAGATAAGGCTTTATGAAGGTAGTGTTGTCAATCCACTTGGCTCGTACACATTTTCAGTCAGCCAAAACAGTGGTCCTAAATGCAAGATAAAATTTGACATCTTGGAGAATGCACCGTGGCCAATCATAGATGGTAGAACATGCGTTGACCAAGGTTGGATATCCCTAGGAACAGAAGCGTCTGTTCACTCATTAAATAGCAAGCAATATGAACCCCTCACTATCGAGGAACTCTTGAAGGAATATGAAGATGTGTTCACAGGCCTTGGTTGCCTGCCCGGAGAATATCACATCGAAGTAGATCCATCCATTAAGCCAGTGCAGCATGCTCCTCGACGTGTACCAGTACCACTCAAATCAAAGTTGAAAGAAAAGATTGATGAAATGGAAAAGCAAGGCATCATTGTCAAGGAAACTCAGCCAACAGAATGGATCAGTAGTCTTGTAGCTGTGAAGAAGCCAGGGAAACTGAGGGTGTGCATTGATCCGCGTGATTTGAATAGAGCCATAAAGAGGCCAAAGTATCAGATGCCGACAGTGGACGAGGTGTTACCAAAGCTGTCAAAGGCAAAAGTATTTACAGTATTAGATGCCAAAGATGGGTTCCATCAAGTTAAGCTTGACAATGAAAGTTCACTCCTTACAACGTTCTGGACTCCTTTTGGGAGATATCGCTACCTTCGCATGCCACAAGGAATCAGCAGCGCCCCAGAAGAATATCAACGGCGCCAGAATGAAGCACTCGCAGGCCTCAATGGAGTAGAAGTAATTGCAGATGACATCTTATGTTATGGCAGTGGAGAATCTATGGAAGAAGCTTTAGCAGATCACGATCGCAATTTAGTGAACTTGCTAAAGCGTGCACGTAGTGTTAATCTGAAATTTAACAAAAACAAGTTGAGGTTGAAGTTAGACCAAGTAACTTACATGGGACAGTTGTTCACGTCAGAAGAACTAAAGCCTGATCCCATGAAAGTCGAAGCAATTGCAAGCATGCCTCGACCAGGTGATAAGAGAGCAGTCCAACGTCTTCTGGGATGTGTTAATTATTTGTCCAGGTTCATGCCACAGCTCTCAAAAGTGTCTGAACCACTATGCAAGTTAACTGAGAAGAATGTCGTGTTCACTTGGGACAGTTCACAGGTGGAAGCTTTCCAAGCAATCAAAAGCATGATCAGCTCTGCACCCCTGTTGAAGTATTATGATGTGGCCAGTGAAACCACTATCCAATGTGATGCCTCAGAGTCTGGTTTGGGAGCAACCCTGCTCCAAGAAGGACAGCCGGTTGCATTTGCATCACGGTCGTTGAGCACTGTTGAACGCCAGTATGCTCAGATAGAAAAGGAATGCTTGGCGATTGTTTTTGCTTGCAGTCGTTTTAATCAGTACCTACACGGAAGAGAACTTACAACTGTAGAAACAGACCATAAGCCATTGGTGCCCATTTTCCAGAAGTCTATTCATTCAGCGCCTAAAAGGTTACAGAGAATGCTCCTGCGTCTGCAAAGGTACAATCTAAATGTGAAGTATCTTCCTGGTTCCCAAATGTACATAGCGGACATGCTTAGCAGAGCTTACCTCCAAGTTGACCGCACCCAGTGTAAGAGAACGCCAGAGTACCAAATCTTCCAACTCAAGCAAGACCAGCAGCTGTTTGAAGAAATTGCCAGCATCAATCAAGTTGATTACATGCGCTTATCTGAGGGTACCAATCAGCAGATTAAGCAATGCACTCTTGCAGACCCCACTTTGCAAACTCTAGTGAACACTGTTACTACCGAATGGCCAGTCTCCAAAGAAGATGTTCCACCTTGCATTCGAGAATATTGGAATTACAAAGAAGAGTTAACAGTGCAAGACGGAGTATTGTACAAAGGAATGAAGGTCATTGTTCCCATTTCCATGAGACCTCAGATGATTGCCAGAGTCCATTCCAGTCACTTAGGACCTGATGCCTGTGTACGTCGAGTACGTGATGTGTTATTTTGGCCAAGTATGTCAGGCCAAATCAAGGAACAGGTTCAAAACTGTGAAGTTTGCAATGACTTTCTAGCCAGACAACAGAAGGAACCGTTAATGACGCATAAGATTCCAGATACCCCATGGTCAAAGGTTGGTCAGGATCTCTTCACCTATGGAAGTGAGACCTTCCTAGTGACTGTTGACTATTACAGTGATTACTTTGAGTTAGATTTGTTGCAAGATGCAACTACAGAGTCTGTGATCAAGGCAACAAAGTCACACTTTGCCCGGCATGGTATTGCAGACATGATTACAGACAATGGTCCCCAATACTCAAGCGATCAGTTCGCCGCTTTCACACGAGAATGGGAATTCCAGCACACTACCAGTTCGCCACTTCACAGTCAGAGCAATGGCAAAGCAGAGTCAGCCGTTAAGATCGCCAAAAATCTGGTTAAGAAGGCTAAGCGAGAAAACAAAGATCTCCAAATGGCCCTGTTGGAATGGCGAAACACACCTGACGTTAACAATTTAAGTCCGACTCAAAAGCTCATGTCAAGAAGAACTCGGACCACCATCCCCACCGCTGAAGCGTTACTCAAACCCGAAATTGTCGACGGTGTACATGACAACATTAAACGTAAGAGACAGCAGACCAAAGCAGCTTACGACAAGAGCGCAAGACCATTGCCCGAGCTTCAAATTGGAGAACCAGTGCGTCTTCAGCCAGTAAACCCCAAAGCTCCATGGGACAATGGTTCGTGTGTGGCAAAAGTCGGCCCACGTTCGTACCTGATCGAAACAGATAACGGAAACCTATACAGACGTAATCGGAAGTTCATCCGCCAAGATCCCAGTCAGGGACATCAGCAGCCCATCACCGATAGCAGCTCCACCAAGCAGAGCTCACCTTTGCCAAAGCCAGCAGATGTCCACCTTGAACCTACAGCGAAAGAAGAAAGGAAATCGCAGCAACCTCAGACTCTCGTTACAAGAAGTGGCAGAGTCAGCATTCGCCCATCAAGATTCGCAGACTACGTTTAATAGACGATTTATGAACTGAACTTTGACATTAACTTTAGTTCTTTGTTGAGTTTTAGTTTTACTTCCTAGGATCAAGTCAACATATAGCAGAAAGACATTTAAGTGCATGTTTTAGGCCAGATAATTTCTAAATTCAGGTCGCTGATTTTTAGTAAGCTCGTTTATTACTGTAAAAGGGGAGATGTTACATGAAGTAGTTTTTGGAGTCTTCCCAGGAGTATTTGTGTGATTAAAAGTAGAAAGCATGGCTTCGTTTCATTCAAGTTGTCTCAGTCAATTCCTAAGTTAATAGCCGAATAACAAACACCTACCACATATTTCTTAAATAATCGTCTCATTTTCAAAGATTTTTGAACACCCTGCTTATACTTTTGACCAATTCTCGACGGCTCTCGAGATCTATGTCTAGAATTCGACAATTCGGGGTATGCGTTGTAAGCAAACGAGCATTAAAACGAATACTGTGTTTTGGCCCAATAATTGACAATATTTGTAAGATTTACCTTGATTAAAAATTTGCCAAGAACGCACTCTAGTGCAAACTCCACAAATGAAACACACTTTCATGTCATTGCATCTTTTAAATTTTGCTACGTAATAAAAATTCACGAGTTAATCACGTGTCTAACCACTTATTTCAACACCTTTAACGGACGGACCATTAGAAAACTTATAGGAGGGGGCGGGCGAAGTACAAAAAAAAAATTCGCGCAAGGGAAAATTTAATTAAAAAAAAATTCTTGCACGCCAATTAACCCCTAAGAAATATTCATCCAAGGGCCTGAAAAAAATTCATACAAGGAATTTGATAACGAAAAAAAATTCCTGCGGCTCGAAAATTCTCCCCCCCCCCCCCCATAACTTTTCTAATGGTCCGTCCCTAAGTTACTATTATTATTGTGAACAGTCAATGTGCATGACAGTTTGCACGTCAAAATGTTGGACTTTGCTCGTTTTGTGATTCCTACGTGACGGAATTCGAGTGCTTTTTAAAAACAACTTTCCTGCACACAATTTACACGTGAAGATGTTGGACTTTGCCCCTTTTACAATTCGTACCTGAAAGAACTTAAATTGTTTACGATATTTATTTGCTCAAACGGTTTTCACAAATAACCTCCTTTTCGAACATCTCAAATAAAATTATACAGCATTCAATAGAGACTTTAAGCAGCAACTACCGAGGCGTCTACTACGGTGACCGAAAGTATTTTTACCACCACGCGTCAATGCCCCAAATTCAAGGTACGACAACTTGAACGAGACAGCTGTAGCGGTCAAAACTTCGCTTTCAATAAAAACTCAATTCACATTCTTTCATTCTTTCGCGCCATTTTTTTTATAAGTCGCTCATTTTGTCAAATGTAGGCAAACTCATACAAGAAAAAAGTTCATCTTGATTTGTTTACCTCCTCAATAAAACGTAAAGTGATGCAGTGATGGGAAAGAAATGTTGATAAAACAATAAGATGCACGTGCAAAGTTGTTGATTTCCTAATTAAACTTATTTGGTTCGCCATACTCCGCTTCCCGAATACGTAGAAAATAATACCAAACTGTAGTGTTGTCTAGTAGGTTTAGTACGCAATTCGAGTACTTTTTAAAAATAACTTTAATGTACACAACTTGCACGTGAAGATGTTGGACTTTGTTCCTTTTACAATTCCTACGTAAAACAACTCAAATTGTTTACAAGAAAATTTCCTCAGACGATTTTAAAAAATCACCTCGGCTTTACATTACATGTATTACGCTTCAAGCAAAATTAAGGTTGATAGCGTAATATTCATTTCCTTCCAAGAAAATTATCAAACTGCCGAAATATATTTATACTCATATCATGTTATTCCACTCAATAAAACAACATGCAATTAGTGTCAACCAGCTTCTTCCAATTCTATTCCCTAACGCAACTGCTTCTACTTAAACCCTGGTTTCCATATGATTGCTACGATCGCTGTCATCGCTGACAAAAAAAAAAGTTCATATGGAAATGTCTGCAATCCCTGGAAGGTGGTTTGCTTATGATCGCTATTATAGCTCCGATCGCTGAACTTTTTTTTCTCAGCCATCACAGCCATCACAGTGATCGGAGAGATAATACGGAAACCACCCTTAAGTTATGCATCTTTACTAAATAAAATACGTTTCAATAACTATATGACTTAGTAAGCAGGAAAGATGTATCACGTTGTTCACTTATTCATGTTTTAACTAGACTGCAAAACAGTCGGTTTTTTTCTCAAAATCAGTAAAGAAATCGGTAAAGCGTGGCGTAAGAGTCTTACGCGCGCGAAGCGCGCGAGCCTCACACGCCCTACGGGCGTGTGAGGCGAGAGAAAAAAAAACCGACTGTCCGTTTTCCATACAATGAGTTCGTTCCGACCAGGGGGTTCAAAAATGTCGTCGAGCTGTCAAAAATCTGTTCGCAACTCCGCCCTCTTTGTGAATTTGATAGACTCGCGTGTTATTATTGACGCTGTAATCCAGTATTTAGCGTTGCTTCCCTGTGAAATGTAGTGTATATATTGAAATGTAGTATATATAGTGGAGGATCAAAAATGAGCGAAAGTGGCAGTACGACAACAAAGCCTGTGCCTGCTCCTCGAAGAGGGAGAAAGGCGAAAGAGCCGAGGGCTTTGGACAAATTGTAGAATGCGGCTGTTGTTTCAAAACACAGTTCGGCAATTTTACGAATGGATGGATAAGCTCGGAAAATGCGTTTGTTGCGCCTACCAGAAAAGGGGAAACGTTACCAAAGTGGGCCGACCTACTGAAAAACGAACTTTTCGTTGTCCTCGAGGAAGGAGAATCTTTCTCCACAACAGCAGTTTCCTCTCCGTGCGGAACAACGGTTAGAAACTGCCCCGGGAAACTGCACGGCGATGCTTTCGCAAATTAGAGAAGAACTGAACACGCCAACTGACAATGAACAATTATTGCGATTGAAAAGAATGAGTAAATTCCCTCATTCCAAACCAGGTCTTGGTGATTTAGCTCTGTAAATTACTATCTGTGAGAATTTAAAATCCTGCCAAAAACGCTAACGAGCTAGGCCAAGCGTGACAAAACATTGCAGGAAAAAGTCACATTCACGGACACAAAGAAAATCGCTTAAAATTATTCAAATCCAGGAGGCACTTTGAAGAAATAAAACAACCTAAAACCCTTAATCAGCCGCAATGAACAGCTTTACATTTCTAAAGGGGCCAAGAAAGAAAATGCTCTTGCGTCAGAGGGCAAATCATGCCTACCAGAGAAAATCAATACGCGTGTCACGACCTCTCAGTATGAAATATATTTAATAAGCGGCCAAAATTCACATTTGCTCAGTCAAAACGTTTTTCTCCAAAGCATAATCTACTCGACAGAGAAAATAATTCATTGGAACAAGCGGCATGTTTCCATGAGGTAAAAGTCGTGTGTTTCCTACCGATCGCTTTTTTAACAAGGCGAGATAACAATGACGGTCGGCCGTTGCACGGAACTTGAAGAACCCTTTGCATGAACAAACATCCGATAAATAAGGCTTTTGTCAAATCCTGTTGGTAGAACACAGAAAACATCCTTTCCCTTGAGTAGCAACTCCAAAGCTTCCCTCTACTCCGATTTTAAAACAAATCCCAATGCTTGCGAGCAAATCCAGGCGATCAACATCTGTCATTTTACAGAGAAAGCTTTAGCAATTCATCACGGTATGGAACAACGTGAATGACTTGTTGAAAACATTACTTGACAGCTTGCATGGAAATTTAGCCAATGGGAATTGCCCGTGGCTGGGAGAAGCGGGTAATTCGAACGAATATAACGTATGCAAAACGGACAGTCCGTATTTTTAGCGTCTCTCCCCAGTCTCGCTCTCTGTTTTCAGCCTCATTCCAGACCTTTTGTTTGACTGCTCGCGCGTACTTGAATACGCAAAAATACGGACTGTTTTGCAGTCTATGTTTTAACTGCCGCAACGAAAAACGTCTGTTGAACTTTGTAAGCGAGAAAATAAAGATTGTTTACACGATTAACAATACTCGGTACAACTTCCAAAACAAATAAACTGCCTTTCAAACATCTACAACCAAAGTCCATACCTAAATATCAATTATTGTCTCACGGGAAGAGCTTTGAAAATATACGATCTTTTATACTCTACCTTGAAGAACGTGAAACACAACTCATAAATACGTGCGTTAGTACTGTTAACGATAGCCGAATTCGGTCAGAAATGTCTTGAAGTAGCTTCAACACTAAAATATGAACCCTTAAACAGCTGCATCACAGTACACAGCGTTTGAATAATGAAGATATTTAATATAATGTTTCCAAACACCTGTAGCCGTAATAAAAGACGAAAAAATTGTGAAGAATAAAGATGGCGGTCTCAAAGTGCCCTTGTTCGACCTTTACCAAAGTCATGTTTAAGTAGATGCTAAGATCTCATTGGTTCCTAAGCATCAACTAATAGTACCTTCAACCTTATTGGCTCTTGCAACAAACATCCGAACATACAAAGTTACAAAGATACAAAGATACAAAGTTACAAAGATACAAAGCCACAAAGATACATACGCTCACACCACTGACATATGAGCTATTTTTTCAAAATAGCTGAAAAAGAACAGTTTAGCCCACGTCAGCTTACATAAGGATATATGACTAAATATATTACTTATCTGTCAAAAACTGAAGAGGTATTGGAAATAAAACCGCTAAATACACGTTCTCTTCACATCTGTTGCGGAGCAATAGGACAATGCGTTACACACAGCTGTGGGGACTGGGGAGAGGAATGTCAGTTGTATGGGTGTGGGGTAAGTCAGATTTGTGCTGCACAGTGCAATAAACCCTCCTTGAAACTAAACAATGATCAAAGTGAAAATGATAAATCAGGGGGCTGATCAAACATATATAGCACCAGGACCAGATACCACATGTGCTGTCTGCTCGAAGAGTAGGAGAGAGAACCTGGGAACGAGGTTGTTGTCTGCTATCTTGGGTTATCTCGTCTGCTGATCTTGAAATATTTACTTTAAGTCTAAAAATGCTTTCAGATAATTCAGATAAGAAAAACTCCACCCTGAAAAATTTTTTCAAAGTAAACGTGTGATAGTTGAGTAATTCTTAGAGCCAGTACCAAAGCCACCTTGCTTCCGAGTTGAAGCCAACACTCGTTGACGTATGGCATCGTGTGGATATTCCACGTTTGTTGGAGGGCCCTGAGGAGCTAGCCCTTCAAATCCTGCAGATGCAACGTGTGTAGCACTAGACAAATGCACAAAAGACATCAAGTCTCACTTAAACCAATATGACTGCTTTGATTCGTCCTTGAAAACGGAAGCAGATCTTCTTCTCGCAAGAGCAGGTAACTGATTTGCACTGTAAATAAATAAAGCCTTTCCGATGAGTTGATCAAGTTGATGCACTTTTACCGCTTGTTATTATATGCCATTCGTTTTATTTTATTTTATTCATTAATATTAATTTGTTTATGCGTGGCACCGCAACTCGAAAGACCTCTCAAAGGCAGCAACGTAGTTCCGGAATTTGACTTACTAACTGTTGATACTAACAGCAAACACATTTTGCGATTACCACAGGATTGCTACATGAATTCACTGCGGCTTCTTTGTACATTTTGTTTCAGGGATTTTCGAAGTCGATGATAATCATATTAAAATGTCGATTTGTCCACGACATCGAGACGCCTTTGATATACGATGGCGTAGCGGCAAAAGAACATGTTCCGCTCCAAAAGACTGAGCGGCGCATCGAAGAGTAAACAAGTCAAGGGAGATCGGGGTATCACCCTACCACAATGTAAAAGGATCTTTACGCTCACTTCAGTGCTTGTTCCAGGTGCGTCTCGTAAGTAATAAAGATAATGCTAAGAATTGCACAATCCTCTAGTCCCTGGGAGCTGCGTATGCAGCCGAAAGAAACCCGGCTAGATGTTAAGTCTGGTCTGTGGCGTAGGCTGGGGACTGGTACTTAAAATTTAGAAACAATTAGCTGCCATGAACAAAAAGCTTTATGACCAAATCCTAACTCGATGGGGATCAAATGCATGTCTAAATCAGTGATTAAAACCACATTCGCTGTGTTACAGACACCAACCAAATTTGCAGTGATTATGGAGATTCCACTGCATTATTTCACGAAGGCTGAAATGGATATTCCGCAGATTTTATCGCTGAATAAAGAAGATGGGAAATGTACTCATGAGTTGTTATTTTTCTGTTTTAATTTTAGCCATTTGTAAAAAATGTCGGCTGGTGCTTGCATCAGGGGCACCTTCATCCCCGTGTGAAACAAAAGACGATGTCCCCCCTCCAATCGCAAAAGAGAAACGAGACGTCTGCACATCATTTGCTTCATCACCGTCCCACAAAAGAGGATGTTTCTTTCAAAGTCCAACAAGCAAAGGCAAAGGTCCTGTCAGTTGTTGACACTGACGAAACTGACTCGGTAATATATTATAATCATCAGAATCAGAGACAGGATTTGGAATTGAAACAGTTTTCAAATGGCTCCTTCTTGGGACCTCAACGAAAAAAAAAACACATGCACACAAAGAAACAGATGGAGGAAAGAGGATTGTTTCAAATTAGATCTGCAATTTGTTTTGCAGTTCAAAACATGTAGAATTAAATCGATGACTAAATTTTTTTTTTAAAATAAAAGCTACAGTTTTCATCATCTTCATCACTATCATCGGCCCAATCATCGTCATTGTCATTATTTTGTATTACTGTGATAGTCGCTTATAGCTTCTTAACTCCTTATATCATTTTATTATTCTCTTTCTTAATTTGGCTTTCTCTTTTCTCTTTTATATTTCAGGACAATGAAAGTACCTCTGGTTTAAGTCAAGCCATGAAAAACCTCGAACTTGTTTCGTTCGACAGTAGCCCTTACGCTACAGAAAGTACCGGCAGCAGCAGCAGTAGTGCGAATGATTCATCAATCGAAAACCAAACGCTTCGTCGCTTAAAGCTGAATGAATTTCTAAGTGTATGTGGCAGGGAAACTGTGAATCAACCGAAAAAAAGTTGGGAGCAACTAAGCACGCGAACTAAAAATGTTCGCGTATCTAAAGCAAAAGATGCTGTCGTTGCGTCGTTAGAGGTCATTTCTCCTGGAAACCCGGCAGCCCTATGGGAAGCAATGAAAAGCTCACAGTCTGTAGAAAAAGCCTTAGGCACAGAAAATCAATCTCCGTTGGATAAGAAGTACGTGGAAGCGTTAGCAGAGACCTATCAGAATGCAAGTAGTTGGGACACCCGCCGACAGGTGTTGTCAATAATGGCTGATTTGACACCGTACTCTGTTTTGCAGCAATTTATTCCTGGCATCACCGACTACAGAATCAAAGTAGCTCGCCAACATTCCATCGAGCATGGACTCGGTTTTCCCCTGCCTGCCGCCAAGAGCCCTAGACTCAGGGTAGACGAAATCCAGCTCGATCATTTTTTAAGCTTCATTACCAGTCCCAACGTGGTCCAAGATCTACCGTTTGGCCAACGCTACCTGTACCTATCAAACGGCAAGGTACTCGAAACACCTAATGTGATAAGGTCCATGATACCACCGCGCATAATTGATCAGTGTAACCAGTCCTGCTTGGAGACGAATTTTTCTCCGTTCAGCCCGTCCACAATGTTACGAATATTGTCATCGTGTACCTCTACAGTAAGAAAGTCACTTCAAGGACTAGACTACTTTGCCGCTGAAGGAGCAAAAGCCTTTAACGATTTGCTAAAATTAGTTGCAAGGACTGGAGACAGACAGTGGGTCGTTAGATGCGAGCAAGCTCTGAAAGAGGGAAAACAGTATTTGAAAACGGACTACAAGGTAGATATTTTAGAACCATTTATAATATAAACACTGAAAGGGTAATCACATAAAAGAAGTAAATATGCAAAGGCGATCAGTTGAACCCTTAAAAATTATTGTAGCTATGCCTACCTTTTATGCTTAGTTACCCCTTTTATACTATTAAGTAAATTTAATTGTATGACCACAGTAAAAGATGTGTGATAAATCGTGTCTAGTTCTTTGGCCAATCATAGGTTGATGATCTCTTTTTTAAGATGTTGAATTCAAAATTTACCCAGAAATTTCAAAAACACAATGAAGAAATTCTTCTTTGTAGATATAGCTTATTATTTTTGTTCTGACTACTTTCTCGCAGGTTCATATCACCAGAGCATCCAGTATCCCCGACCACTGTAGTGCGTACGCCCTAACTGATACAAAAGAAGAGTGTCTTCGAGAAATGTGTGACCACGCCCACGACAAGAGTTGTCCCTTTTGTGATCGGCTGAAAGACACTTTAAAAGAAATTGAGTTGAATTTGATCGAAGCGAACCTGGATGAAGAAGACCGGGATGACGTCATGTACTCGTTTCAGCAAGGTTATACAGCAATAGAAGCTTGGAAGGCTCATCAACTGAGATCTATTCAACAGGATAAGGCTCGCTTAAACATCATAGATACCCTGGCAGAAAGTTCAGTGTTAATCACTCAAGACTGGGCGATGAAATTCTTGCCCCGAAAGTACCGGGAAACCCAAGCCGACTGGTTTGCTAAGAGAGGAATCTCTTGGCATTTCAGTACCGTCGTACGTCGAAAGGGAAACCTGCGAAACCAAGCATTTGTCCACATTGTGAAGAATTGTAATCAAGACAGTGACGCGGTGGTAAGCGTTTCACGCCACACCTTGCAGCAGCTCAAAATGGACCATCCTGAAACAACAACTGCCTTTCTCCGCCAGGACAACGCTGGATGTTATCACAGTAACAAGTGTGGACTTATGGAGAAAGCAACGGGAATTAAAGTAGAAAGAGTTGATTTTAGCGACCCGCAAGGCGGTAAGGGGCCCTGTGACAGAAAGGCGGCCACAATTAAAGCTCACGTTTTAAGGTATCTCAACGAAGGTCACGATGTGGTCACTGCAGAAGACTTCCGAGATGCAATGCTGTCTCATGGTGGTGTTAGAGGTGTTCGGGGGGCTTTGATCGACATGTCCATCGTGCGTCCAACGTCTCTGCGTGGGAAATTAGAGGGAGTTAGCAGCCTTAACAACTTCCATCTGGGAGACCGAGAGCTCACAGCGTGGAAAGCATTTGACGTGGGTAAAGGAAAGAAAGTACCATGGACACAACTGGAAGGTCAGACATCTTAGAAGCTATAGATAACTAACTCATAATTTGGGCACTAGTTTTGTTATAACGTAGCGTAACTGAATAGACATCAATGCGAACTACAAGAGATAGCTGCAACGCTGTTAGTTTTAAAGTAGGTTGAGAACTGTTGTAATTTCAGCATGACCATTCACTAGGCTTAAAAAGATAAGTACACAATACTTTTGAAGTAACGTTTGTTTTAGTGAGATTGAGCATCCATAATCCGCTTCTGAAGTGTTTTGATAAAAAATTCTGAAGGCCTTTCTCTTTTAATATTTTTTTCTTTCGTCATTTAGTTGAAATAGGCCCGATAGAGGAACCAGTTTTCACACTTTGTTCATTTTCCCAAGGAGACTTTCAAGATGTCTCTTCATGTGACAACGCCCAGGCCTCTAATAATAGAAAGGAAGAGTCGCCGCAGGAGAGAGTCATAAACTCGTCAGCGCGGCTGTCCGATGTGTCTGGCCATCGTGACGTCACGCAAAGTGAAGCGTGCGTCGAGAAGATTTTCGTAAATGGCGGTGTTTTCGATTTGTGTGTTGTCATCTTCAAAACGTTTTTTGCCATTTGGAAAGCGCCAAGATGAGTTTCATTTGATCGAGGAGGTTCTTCATCTTATTTTCCAACTGCAGAGGTACGTGGATTTTCATAATTGCTTCAAAATCTCGCAAAAAAACTTTTTGAACGTTTGTAGCGAATCTTCTCCCTTCGCATTTTGTGTATGGGCGAAACCTCATGTCGCATGCAAATTTTGCCGATATTTCTTGATGGGAAGCATGGGACATCTTGTAACTTGATTCTAGAATAGTTCTTGTCCAACAAAATGTGTATAGCGTGTAGTTAATATCGATGAACGCCTCATAAAAATGATCAGTCGATCTATTTTTCGTGCTCGATACCAAACATCAGTGCGTGTAGAACAACTTGAAGTATATTTATCTTACTAATTCAGTACCGGCAGTCAAAATTGCTTTTCATTTATAGCTTTCAGCAAACTTTAAAGCAGCTTAGGTTTCTTTGCAGAGGGTATGTCGTCTGTCATTCCGATTTTGCGTTTCGAAGAAGTGGTGTTGGGGCTTTTTTGTGTTGTGGGACTTTTACTAGTAGTCAAGGAACCGAGTATACATTGTTCATTTTCAAGGAGTTTGGCTCTCAGCTCCTGGTTTGAAGAACTTGCATTGACAGCTATAGAGCAGGACTTGAAAATGTCAATGTAATTCTGCTTTACTTGCTTGGCATTAGGAGTGATGTTACTTTGGAAGGCCACGGACATGATGTTCTTTAATGATGCTGAGTGATCTTTCGAGCATGATGTCGTCATGTTAACTTGTGACCTTTCGAACACTAACATGTACATGTATGATGTCGTTTTTACTTGGGGATGTTTTCCAACGTATTCAGCTTTGCCATTGTTCCACATATCATTGTACAAGAACCATCCCTCTCTGTACCTTTTTTCACTAACAAATACTTCGCACCAGAAATGAAAGTTGTGGTGGTATATAATTGCTGCCAGGTCATATTTATCTTTCTTGACCCTTAGGTGGAGCTTGCTTGACAGTCCAGGCTGGATGGGCCTGTTTTCGTCCTTATCAAGCTCAAACACTAGAAGAAAGGGATTATTAACCACGGAAGACGAGTGGGAAAGTTGACCTCCACAAACAGAGCCATCATCATTTGATCTTAAACAAATACCTCTTTGTGAGCAGAGAATATCCTGCTGAACGAGTAACTTTTCTGCGACCTGCACTGGATCATATGTAGAATCTGTTATATCCATTATGTTTATATTAGTGTGGTGTATGAAGTATGAACTATGAGTGTTAACGATGTTACGGCAATGGTTACACTTTCTGCATTTGATGTTGACTGAATCTGTGATGAAGAGAGCATTCTTTTCTGGTTGTGACATGTCTGAACACAGAGCAGTAAAGACGTTGGAAATTCCCGCCATTTGGCCCAGTGGAAAAGTCGTCCTTCCATTAGAAGTGTGATGGTGTAAATAGGTCCAGAGAACCATTTTACTTCTATGAAAACTTCCTTGTCCACGGAGGACAATAGATTCGAGAAGTGTATCCATAGCTGGAGTGGTATGATCAAAGTGTGTTCTTTCCGGTGTTATTTGTCGTATGAAAGGATGATAAATGGATTCTAGAAAAGTGTCCAAATAACAGGAATTTGCCATTTGACCAGAGCCATATGTGTATGATTGGAAGATACTGGAAGATGGTGAAGAGGGATTTGAATGTAACTTTTTTTGGCAAGGATTAACTCTGCAGAGGACTTGCAGTTTCCCACAGCCTTGGCACTTTCGTGTGGGCGTCCCCTGAGCGTTCTTCCAAAACATATTAAAATCTTTGTGTTCCATGGCATTTTCACTTCTGCAGGATGTTAGTGTTGTCAAGACCGTTGACTGGTTGCTTATCTTCTGAGCCTGTGCTTTGAGATGGTCAAGGTGTGTGTTCCAAGTGGGTATTTTTCCAGCCTGTGCTTCACTCCAAAACCCTTTCAGTTGAATAAGAAGATCTTTTATGAACTGCTCGTCCCTTTTTACCAGAAAAATCACTGTTTTTCTTGGTGTCCAACAAACAAAGTGACATTTTTGTGTGTTAGTAGAGTACATTTCGAGTTGACATTGGGGAACATACAACACTGGGACTTTTCTATAGGGAAAAAGATTTCCTCCCATATAAGGACACTTAATTTCCAACCCCATATCACTGTCGACTATGCCGTCTGGAGAGACACCAAGCCAAGCAGCCCCATTTCGATCCCTTGTTACCCACAGTCCTGTCTTTTCAAATTTTTTACATGGCATTCCATTGATATAAGTAGCAACTGCATGATCTTCGCACATTGATCCCCATTTCATGGCCTCATTTATTGGCATTGTTTCAGTTTCGTTTGTGGAATCATTGGCAGGAATCAGTTGTTTTGCATAAAGAACCATTTCTTCTCTTCCTCTCCAACCTAGAAGAAGGATAATAATTTTATGTTATCAAAAGTTATTTCTAAAACCAGGATATTTTTTAGTCCAAACGCCAATGCTATACTGTTATTCATGATGTAATTTATCACTAGCATATGTTATATACCTGATTAAAAAAAACTTTGTCACTAATATGTGTAAACCATGAATGATTAAGCTTTTATGGGTATACTTTCATTAGCAAAGCAAATTCAAAGTTATTTTGACAGAAGTTTACATTGTCACGAGATTCTTGTGCAGATTCAGATTCTTAGAGCATCTTGTTTAAGGCATGCCTCTGTCTTTTTTGTTTTCCAAAAAAGCTTTTGGGTCCCATCGTCTGATTTTCAAGTGTGCATGAGTGATATGGTTATGCTCTTTTACTGTAGACAGCCGTGAAAACTGGAAACTGTTTGACATTTATTGGAATGCATTGTCGAAAAAAGCTTCGATAATGTAAACATTTCTCAAAGAAACTTTAAATTTGCAATGCTAAGGCTATCCGTAAATACGTCAGGTCACATAGTTCAAGGTTTATACTGTACTTTTCAAGCGACACCGTTTTTTCATTCAGCTGTATTTTAAGGTTATTTACCTAATGCAACTGCAGCTTTGCTTCCATTCACTTTTCCTTTCCTTGCTTTTTTCCATTCCTCCGTCCCTTGTTCAAACAATCGCTCATCATTCACTTTGTTAGTACCTTTGGCTTGAACTGGCACTAATGTAGGGTTGTCTCGCAATGTTACCTCATGTAAACGAAGCAGTTGTATGGTCAGAGGGTCACTGATGTCTCCCTGTAAAGAAAGGTTATTGAACTTAAGCCCTTATCAGAAAGTGTAAAAACTCTACTTTCTCAAGGAAATGGCTTTTTTACTTAAAGGCACAGATACAAGCACTTTTATAATATATCATGTAAAACAATGACGCATTTATAGATATATTTTTACCTTGCTTTTAGAGTTCTTTGATGTACACTTTGGTGTAGATATGGCAGCTTGAGATGATGTGTTTTTGCAATCTTTTTTCAAGTGGCCGGCCTGACCACAAGCATAGCACTGCTGCTTTGCCAACCAAGCGGGATCATGTGGAATGTTTTTCATACATTGCGCTGCCCAATGACCAAGCTCGCCACATTTGAAGCATTGATCAGTTGACTTTACAATTTTTGCCCTCTCTTTATCTTGCTCTTTTTTTTCAAACTGGCGTAGCATTTGACGAATTGCTGATGATTGCTTCTCATTACTGGGATTCAGACCGTCAACTGCAAGAAATGTCACACACCTCCTCTTGCAAATTTTTTTACTAAACAATTTAAAAATTTCGCCTCCTTGATATTTAGCATCAGGATCTTGATAAACATTAGTAAACAGTTCCTCCCATGCTGCTATTAATTCTTTGTCTTGTGGTACAAAATTTAAGGCATCTGTTAGAATGTTGTTGTGCCATTGTTGTGGAATGAAGTACTGTTGCCTCAATTGAAAATTCATTCTCTTCAGGAATTTAAGTAGGTACTGCTTATTTGCTTTCTCTTGAAGACAACTGACAAATTTGACCGTGTGTCCAATAATAGCACTGGGGGATTTAACAGCTATATGATCAAGGACTTGTCTAGCTTGTCTATACAGCTGTTCCTCATCTTTTTTGGTGTGAAAAGTTTCAATTTCTGTCTCATTGACTTCAAGACTTTTGATAACAGTAGAGTCAGATTTGGGGATGTCATGGTCTTTTGACATTTTTCCAATATTATTCTTTTTTCTTTTCAGAGGTACAGAAACAAAGTTAGGAGTTGCTAGAGTGGCATAGGACCCGATGTAAGCTTGATCATATTCTTTCTTTTCAGCTTGTATGAGAAGGCTTGTAGTAATACTTGAATTTCCTTCCATATATTGTTGCAGTGTTGGTTCCCCACAGCAGCTCTGTATACCATCGTTTGAAGAACACAAGTACACTAATTGAGTTTGCGTGTCATGTCATCATCAATTGAAATACTGTTCAAGATTTTAAAATATTCAGCAGCTTTTCTGATGTAGGTTCTTGTCATGAGTGTAGTGGGATATCCATACTTGCTGTTATACAGTATGTCGTCTGCATCTTCCCTAGAGCATGTTTCCACAGCACGCTTAACTGACATCTTCGTCCGAGAGCTGAGAAATAGATGTTTTGATGAGAGCTTTGTTTGGCCCCTCTGGGCCACATCAGCCAAGTGATCAAAAGAAATGTCATAATTGCTGTACTTGAGATTGCGTTTTTGAGATATTAGAAAGTTACGCAACTTCTTTATCATGTGGGGAGGGTCAGATAGCCAAAAAATTGGATTGTTGTTATTGAAAGGATTTTCTGTCATCCAATTTGTGGAGGCATACTGATTAAAGAATGCTGAGCTGTGAGTTGCGCCATCACATACACCATAGAGCGCTTGAACTTTCTTATCGTTGTTTCTACCAAACTTTAACTCACTTAGAATACTAACAGTACTCCATACACAATTTCCAAGTGTTTTTGCATTTAATTTGTTTACTGGAAAGCTGGCAACTGGCCATGCAAAGTCCCCTTCTATAGAAGACCAGAAGAACTGGAGGATTATTTTGGTGACTGGTCTGCTGGAGGTTTCTGTCAATTCTTCATCTGTTTCATTGCATGTGGAGGCTTCATCAGTCAAGGAATCTTCACAATCACTGCTTTGAAATATTTGGTATCCATTAGTTTTTTTGGGCTCTTTTTCATCCTTGTTGATCACTTCTAAAATATTTTCAGGGATCTCTAAGTCCTTAAAACCAACAAGTTGGTTGGTTCTAGCACATACTTTAATACCCTTTTTGATGTAAATCTCGTCCCAGTGGATGCCACCTATTCCCTTGCAGTTACGCCTTGTGAGTTCTTGTGAGAACAGTTTTAAGTTATCTGGTGAAACAACTCTGTAAGATTTTTGAGATTGCCTGTAGCTATTAACTGTGATGAGAGATGGAATTGGTAAGATTTCTCTTACCAAGTTATAGCCTCCCTGGCCACACTTTCTTGCTAGTTCTGCGCACCACTTCAAGACAACTGGATGGAAGCGCATTCCTTTCGGTTGCATTTTCTTCCCCAGCTTTGTAGGGTCTTTGCATTCAGCTTCTGCTTTTATTAGTGAGGTAAGAGTATCACATAACAATGCATATAGGACGGAATTTTCTTGAAGCAAGTTTTGTGAAAAGGCAAGGTCAATCAACGAGCCCAGTTTTCCAGATGTTAAGAACACATTTTCAGGCATTTTTATCAGGTTTTCTCTTTTGCTTTCATGTTCATACTGCTTCAAAAGCAAGCTTTGAGACTTTTTTAATTTATGAATGTATTCACCCATTCGCCTACATCGTTGAAGAAGTTCCTCTGGTTGTAAGGATGTCATGGGTGTTTTTGAATTTGGGTCTGTTCTTCCATCATTTAAATTGGGTTTCACAAATACACAAGGTAGTTTCCGAATACATTTCCGCAGAAGCTGACTACAGGGTTCACATCTAAATTGCCGTGCACTACCATCCCCACCTGACTTGGGCAAGATGACATGACAGTTGCTGCCATTCTGTAGTGTGCTTCGCACTGTCTCACAGATCACTTCTGTTGCTTGTCTAGGGTCTCGAAGGGTGTGGGAGTTGTCTATGTGATACTTGGTCTTGTTCCCTTTGAATACATTGTTCAAGTTATAGTGCTTACAAGCAGTTACCCAGTGTTGTTCGAAAATACCACAACAAATATGTGAGTCCTGTAGTTCTTTAAAGGCAACAAGAATTTCCTTTGTCAAAGATTGCATTGTCATCTTGTGATGTGGTTTTAGAAGGTACTGTGTCTTGACAGTGTTATCAATCACATCGTATTTTGCAATTACTGAGTCTTTGTGGAAATTGACAATTAATTTTTTGTTGTTTTTTACTTTCCCACTTAGAAGGTCATTTTTAGATATCATGAGCGAGGAATTTTTGACCATCCCAACAAAGACTTCAACTTCATTGTTTGTTTGTTCAATGATTTCTTCAAATACTTCTTTCAGTTGAAACTGATGGGCCTTTAACTCTGTTTTAGTGTTGCTTTCTTTATCAGCAAAAAGTAATTTCCTTTTTGGCAGTTCCATGGTACAAATGTCATTTTTGTTTGGACCTGTCTTATTTGATGACTCCTGGGTTTCCATTTTTTCCAAAAGAGTATGTAGGCTTTGTTTAGTCTTTTCATATTTCTTTTGCATTTTTGCCATTTCCAGGAATGGGTCCCTACATTCTACATAGACATAGTTTGTTATCTTTGCTGCTGATATTGCTGAACATTGATGATAGAAACCCTCATTCTCTTCAGTGCTTGCCTTGTGAGGTGTACTTTCCAAAAAAAAACTGCATGACACAGAAGAACATATGAAGACCTCACCATTCTGTACTTGGAGTATGTGTTTATGACATGGCAAGGATCTTGTCGCTCTTACTTTTTTGTTGCATGTCATACATATAAATTCTGTGATACATGTCACCATATTTTCCTTCTGAGAAGAATGATGCCGGCGGTGATCTTTATTGTAATGGACATTGCATATCTTCAGTTGTGCAACCTCATTGTTACTTAAGTTGCCAAAAATGCCCTTTATCTCATAAAGTCGTTTCAGGGTCCGTATTGCTTTTGATGCATCAGTACACCAATTGCTGCATCCTTCCAAAGCACACTGTAAAGTTTCTAGGGTGAAAGTTTAAAGGAAATTGGTCATAACAACAGGCCGCCAAGCACTACTAAAAGTAACAGCTATAGAGACCAATAAGTGAAATTAATTTTTAAAAAATTAAAGAGTAATACCAACCTCCTCCCTTTCCGCCTACAGGATGCATTCTTAGAGTTGGCTCAGAGATATCGTCATTTACACAAAGATAAAGAAATGGAGAGTCAACTGGCAGGCACCGCTCCTTTATCCTCTGTTTCTCTGCCTCCACATCTTCATCCAAGACATCTTCAATGGTCACTGCGTTAACATCATGAATATCATTAGGTTTTACAGCGTATATCTGGATGTTACTTTCCAACAAGGGATTACATAGGTAATACAGGACCAGTTAAACCACAAGTATTAGAAGGAAGACATTCTTGTTGAGATGGGTTTTGATTAGTCCATTTTCGTTGCAATAATCATTGTATTCTGGCATGAAAGAAGATAGTGGCTGATCCTTATGTTTCAAGTTTTGCAAAGCCAGAATTTGCTGAATGTAAGCTACACCAGTTCAAGATATCTTTTTACCTTTTGATGATGTTATCTTTTCCTTTTCATTTGTGGTCTTGGGACATGTTGGTGCAAAAAGGTACTGGATGTCATGAATAGGGTCTTCATTGTCCTGCAAAGACTTTTCAGAAATTTTGCAAATATTTTAGTTATAGTTTTATTGTTCTAATGCAAATGAGGCTGTCACTAAGATTTCAAGTAGCTAGGTGTATGCAATTAGAACATATTGTTGAACAAATAGGAATTAATTTTGGTTTTGTTTTTTGTCTTGTTTTGTATGAATGTAGGCAGGGGTCATGCTCATAGTAACCCCACATTCCTTAGTGACAGCCCTATGCATAGTTTCATGTTCATTTTGTAGCATTTTCTCCCATACATGTACATGTCTGATAAAGAGCTAAAATTAGTTCGTTTCTTGACTCAAGAAGTATATATATAGTTACACTGTCATTGAATTGTCTTCAAAAAATATAGTTCAGTATGGTTTCCTGATATCCATGTGAACATAATAATATATAATTGCAGCTATACCTGGTATATTTCATTATTGATTGATTATTGTTATTAATTTTTTCACTTTTTTTGGTACCTTTGATTGCTTCCTATAGACAAGTGGTTCTTGTTTGTATAACCTCTTGATATTGTAAATCACTTTTTGACCTTTCAATGTAAGACTTTTCTCTGTTTTGTTTAATTTGAGGATCTTTTTTCTTTTTCTCTCCAACACTTTTTTTCTCTGTAATGAACCAAAAAAAAAGAGTATTTATTGCTCCATTCAACTTGTAACCATGTGGATGCAAAATGTATCACTGGATAATGGTCTAACATTTTGCCTTTCAACCCACTGACCTTATTAAACATCATTAGTATCTGGAGGGTTGAATTTTCTCAGGTCGTTGACTTGTCTAACTGTTTTTCTCCTGACAAATTTTCTTTGTTTACAAATATTGTAATGCACTATTGCCTAAAAAATTAAACGGCGTATCAGTAATGTAATTTTTGTGAGCTTTATAGGTAGCTACTGTGTTTTTTTAATAATGGGTTCCAGAAGTTTCAAGGCATAATAAATTATAATAATTCATTGAAACAGTTCCTCTTAGTGCTCATCGTTGAAGTAAGGAGGTGAAGTGTCCTTATCAGTACGTTTTATTATTCATTTTTTCAATGAACGCTTGCACTTATATCGTAGTCTTAGACAAAAAAATTCGTGAAGTGCCTTATTTCAATATGCGGACCCCCGTGGAAACAGGAGTTGCTGACTATCACGCGTCAAATCATTTTTTTACTTTGCCGTGGAAGAGTTAAAGAAAAATCTCTTTTGTAATGGTTATTCGTACCTTTCCTAATTTAAACATTCTTAAGACGATCCCTGCCTAAGTAAGAGTATAAATCGTCGAATAAAAGCTCTGAATATCACTTGATATTTCAGATATATTTTTATTTTATACAGTATATATATAAAAAAAATGTCGAAAATTACTCACCAAACTGATGTACCGATCTTGAAGCTCATTCCCAGGTATGTAAGTTCTTTGCTCTTCTTTCTATGAAGCCAATTTATGTATAAGGGATTGGTTTATTTTACTCAGTATTAAAAGGTAGCTTGCGTCAAAAGTGGCGTCAGTCCATTTGGTTAATTACGCATCGCTACTTTTTTTTTTACAATTTTTAGGTGTTTAAAGAGCCATCAAACGGCTTTCATCTGCAATACATTACCGATTCCTGTTGTTTTATTCCCACTGACTCCAATTTTTTTTCGTAGATATCTTTTTTGGTTTAATTAGGTGATGTTTCCCTTCTCTTTTTCTCGGCCGTCACGCAATGCACCTCCAGAAAGCAGTGTTTAAAGCCACTGATCATTTTTAAGAAATGGTTACAAGAAAGAATTTTTGTAAAACTGGAAAGAGTTTATACCCCCAAGTGTTATGTTTTTGTCGCTAAGTGAGATATTTCAGGGATCGTGAGATATGGGTCGTGAAAGGTGAACTTCATCTTGATTTGTGTCGATCGACCGAAGCGACCATGTACTCGTTTCAGTCCTACCACCGATTGGTTTTTTGATTTTGGGGACAAAAAGCTATCGAGAATACTTGTTAATAAGGAGACCGGGACATACCTTTCGATTTGTCATTGCTTCACTCTGTTGATTTACGAGAAATTAATCTGTAAGTAATGGGGAGGTAGCCATTTGTTTACCTTTCTTTAAACTTCCCGGGCCGGCTTGAACGTGACGTCACGATGGCCCGACACATCGGATTTTCATTCGCCAATATCTCCTCTAGTACCCAGGCCTAAGTTTATGTCTCCCTCCTGAACGCGATCAAAATAAGCCATTTTTTCGGAGGTTTTCGACGGGCTTTGATGTTCTAACGACAAACAAATCTCCTCTGGACCCTGTGGTGAATTAGATCTACCACTCTGTAGGCTGAAAACAAGACAACGATCATTTGCTTTTCGAGGTGCAAACCAAACGAGATTAAGCGAACTACTGATGCCAAAAAGTTTAAGGCAAAGGTCTGTAATTATTTGCTAAGTTTGCGTAAGTATCTAGTCTTAGTATATTAGGCATTTTAATATTCTTTTAGATCTTAATAATAGGATATTTCTGTAATTAGTGGTCAGGGAGCTGTTATTATAAAGTATACACGTATGTAACCTAGCTAATTGGACATCATTGAACTGGAACTTTTCAGTGAGTTTGATTAATTGAATGTGTGAGTTTGATTACTGAATTCAATAATTTGTACCAATCAAACTAAATCAATTTTGCTCGGCAGAATTAAGACAATACGGTTTAAAACTCAGTGAGCATTTAATTTCAATTGAATCAGAAAGATTCCACTCTTAGGCAGGAGTGAAAGACATTTCAATTGACTAAATTCTTTATTGTAAAGAGGGGGACATTGGGGGGTACCCAATACCGCAATGCCGTACGAAAAAATGGCAAATACCGAAATACCGCGTCGCAAATCGACTAAATACCGATACCGCATATTTTAATTACATTTATAATCGGTTCCGCATACTTATGGTTGCTTCCATCTATCGCGTTTAATTATCTCAGGCTTTTATGCACAAAGATGTCCATGTTTTTTTTTAATATTTTGGTAGTTCGCAAATTTTTCGCAAATTTTCACTGAAAAGTAAACTTCATTTGTTCAACCTTTTGGTAGGAGTATACAAAACGAAAAGCATACAGTGAGGCGTGATCCCTAATACAGTCCTAATAGTGAATAACAATTCTCTTACCTTAAGCATTTGCATGATGGCGTCATTATTACTACAACCGGTTTAGACTGTTCACAGTTCCCTATTTTTCCGTGAGAAAATGGACTAAACTAAACGACTAAACTTCAAATGGACTAAACGGCTTCCTGACCTTCCTGGCAAACTGCGAGTACCTAGCTCACAGACAATTCTGGTTATAGGGTCTTATAGGTCGATCCAACAGCTAATTAACTTGTATGGAAATAGCTCTTGAAAGCTTGAAAACAAAAACAAAAAACAAACCAACCAAAACCCTTTCCACGCACGTCTAGTGCGAGTTTTGAGTCACCTATCTCGACTATCTGACCTATTTCACACGCCGCGCCGGTAAGAACTAAAGAAGCAAACTTACCAAATCCTCTCCTTTAACTTTACAAGCCGTTTTTCTGTACTTGAAACCCGGCATCGAAATTTATTTTTCTTGCGATAATTTTCCCCTCCTTTGCCTTCTTCGTAAAAAATTGCAACGCAGTCAATGATGACTTCGCCGTCTTGACCGTCTTGAACCAAAGCGACCTCAGCCATCATGAGAAAACGTGTAAGACCTCGAATTACCGGCACACGTGCCTGGTAAGGTAACTTGAGACAACTCATTGTCATTGGATGCAACAACAATCTCATTGTATCTTGATCTATTATTATCGACCATTAACTGTCACAAAATGACCCACAAATGTTGTAATCATTTACCATTATGTCTAAAGACTTCTAAATATTAACTTTTCTTGACTTTTATGTCTTACTGTGTTTTGTTTTGCGTATTGTATCGAAAGGAAAGCGCAAACAACCGTACCGCAATACCGTAAACAATCATATTTCACCGAATACTGTCAGCCAAAATGATGAAATACCGCATACCGCAAGGCTAGACGATACCGCAATACCGCACGTTAAAATTAAAATTACCGAAATACCACATGAAAAAAAGCCCAATACCGCAATACCGTAAACCCCCATGTCCCCCTCTGTAAAGTAGTCTATAAATCCACAATTAATACTGGAGGAAGCGATTAATGTCAGGGTAGCGGACATACCAGACTTTAACTTTAACTTTGATAGTCAATGGCCAATGCAATAGGCATGAGTTCAGGTTGCAAAGTCCAAGCTGGTGGCTGCTGGGCCAGTATCAGTTACCATAAGAGCTGGATCCTTATGTCCCCTTTTCTTCTTAACAATGAGCTTTTGACCAGCACTGGCCATGAAAAAGCACTCGTGGTAGCCTTTAACTATCTCTTCCAGAATTTTTAGTTTCACGCTGGGTTTCATGTTTTCTGCTCTCAGTGCGACATCTTGCCTGCATGCATGTATATGTTGTGGTTCAACTTTATCCTTAGTCAAATTTTCTTTTCTTTTGTTTTTGGGTATGATAATGTATGATAATAACATGATAGTGAGTTTGAAACAAAAGAAAAGAAAATTTGAACCAAGGATAAAATTGAACCACAACATATACTTGTGTTTGAAACTGAAGATATTATAATTTATTTGTTAACTGCAACCCCTTAATTGCTTAAAACCAAATGAAACTTAATTCTTTGTGTACCGATTGTTCGATTATGTTTGATTGCTTTTAAATTGTTCGATTGTGTGCGATAGGCAAAAGTTTTGGGTGAGATTACCTTAACTCTATCAAAGTCAATAGAACGATTGGAGTTCGACTGAGTTTGATTAAAGAATGTTAGATTGGCTACTCCGGGACAATATTGCTAGTCGAGGTGAGCAGTGCTAGTCGAGGTGAACAAGGGCCACTAGCTTTTTATTTTTTCAAAGGTTGAATCGCCCAAGAGAGGAAAAGCTGTGCATATATATAGATAAGCTTACATGTATAATTACAGGCCCTGAGTAGCCTGCGAAAACATTTGTTTCTCCATGCTCTTCGCCGCTGGGGATGTTTCGCGTGGAGAAACGTCTGTGACTCAGCGACAGGAATTCCATACTGATGACGTAAAATATGTCTAGAATTTGGTCAGAAGCCCTGATTGGTCGACGGAGTAGTTACATTGTTTTAGCTATTGTTTACGAATGACAGAGAAAAGACAAAAGGCCACAAAGGTCAAATGTAAACGTGAAGAATCTCGAACAAAACAGTCAATATATGTGGAATATAGTCTTCTCTAGCACAAGCATTTGAGTTTTGCTGGTGCTTGTTAATTTGCAGATGAACACAACACTTTACCAGGATCGACCAGGAGAAAACTAAAATTGAATAAATTTACATTTTGAACCCCATGACTACCGGATTTATTAAGTAAACGTTGATTTGCGTCATCAGTATGCAATTTCTGTCGCTGAGTCGCAAACGTTCTTCCGCACGAAACGTCCCCAGCGGCGAAGAGCGAGGAGAAACTGATGTTTTCGCAGGCTAGGCCCTGAGGGCCTGTGTGGAAATTTTGTTCATGTCCATTACAGTCAAACCCTGTTTACTACGGACGTTGAGGGGGCCATAGAAAGTGATTGACTATCAACAGGGTGTCAGTATTAACCAAGTTGAATTTATAGAAAATGTGAGGGGCACTAAAAACTGTGTGGGGGCTCATTTTCGAACAGCGGCTGGTAATCAAGCCTATATTTTTAGCCATGTGAGACCTAAACTATGATAAATGACCGTGAACGATGAACTTGTTAAAAATACAGATAGGATTCAAATAAAAAACAGTTTCTGATAAAAATGTCTGCTTTAGTGGACGGTACCTGATGGAATGCATGAAATCTCATTCACCTAATAGATGAATCTTTTATTTTAATATATTAACTTCACATATTGCTGTTGATGTCTCAATATATGAAACATTTATATCAGTCTGTTTTCACATACACATCCAGTTACACTTTAAAATAACAATCTTGGGTTTTATACTTTCGTGAAAAAAAATATATTGTCAGAACAAACAGGTTTTTGGCATTTGCAATGTTTTAGTGTACCTGGGCAAGCTCCCGAAAGTGTTCATTTAACCCTTACATGGCCACTAATGAGAACCATTCTCATAAGCAGCCAGCTCCAGTGACAGACACCTTTTTCATGTCTGAAGGGTGTCCAAATACAAGAGCTTTCATTTGCACAACAAAAATTAAGGCTCAGTTCTGGGTCTGAGGACATAATAATTTAACTCAGAATTTCTAAGATTGTGGGAATGTACATTTGAGGTGTTGGTAAAGATCCGCCTCAGATACGATGGGGAAAGATTGTTATGAATTTTATACATTGTCACAGCCAGCTGTTTAAGTCTTACATATTCTAGCCTTTCCCAGCCAAGCTCATCCAACAAAACTGAAGAATGTGTGGGCGCCAGTTCAAAGATTCATCAATTTGAACTCCAAGGGATTTATGGTTAATTACTCTTTCTAAGGGTGTAAATTATTGACTTTGACTGTGAAGTCACTATTTATTTGGGATAACTTAAATTGGCTCCCTATAAGCATGTATTTAGTCTTCTTAACATTTAAAGTTAATTTGTTTGCTGACAGCCGTGACTGGATTAAATTCATATCAATGATATGAATAATAATAATAATTCATTTTAATTTTAATATAATTCATTTTATGTTCAAGGACACATGGGTCTTCTGCAGATGTGGTAAGGGTAGTATCATCTGCATACATTCTGGGTTTTGAAAACAAATTACATGAAGGGAGATCATTAATATAAATAGTGAATAAGAGAGGGCCTAAAATAGACCCCTGTGAGGATATTGTCGCACTTTTCCCCCAGTCGTGAACCCTTTGTCATTCTTTACTTTTAGTAATCTACACTTCTCAGAGGTGTGGAAGTGTGGAAAAGTCAGAGAAAGTAAGGATATTGTCGCACTTTTCCCCCAGTCATGAACCCTTTGTCATTCTTTACTTAGTTCCACACTTCTCAGAGGTCTGGAAGTGTGGAATAGTCTGACAAACTAAGGATTATTGTCGCACTTCAGGGGCAGATCCAGGATGTTTTTTAGGAGGGGTTGCACTCGTCTCTTGCTCTACTTCAACACCAATAAACCACATAGTTTTTTTTTTTTAGCTGAATACCAGTTGTATTAGAAAACCGCAGGTCATCTCAGAGGGGGTGGGGGGCCACACCCCCTGCACCCTCCCCCTAGAGGTGTGGAAGGGTGCTTTATGACAACTTGGTTTTATTTCTGTATGTTTTTTTACATTTTTCCTTAAGAACTATTTTTATTTTGAATAGCAGATGTAACCATTGTTTCAATGCCGGCTGTTAAAAGAAACTTAAAGTTAAGAAAGCCGATCTCCAACCAAGCTTTCTTCCTTATCAGTATGCTTCAAATTGGATCATTGTTAGATCAAGCCATAATTTTTTATATCCACTGTTTCGTAGTTTTTCCTCTTCTCTAAGGTTATGTAAATGCTGAACATAAATTATGAAAAAGACAAAGTGTCCTCTGTTCATTTTCCTTGTCATTTTTGCATATTTTGACAGCCAAGAGAAGGTCTGCTGGCAAACTTCTGTGTCAATCTGTAGGTGAAACACAAAGAGGTCAGATGACAACATCAAAACGTTTGTATATCCCTTCCTGCTAGAATGCACTTATATGCCGCGAAAGGATTAATTACCGTGATTAAATAACTTAGTAAGTGATAGGATTAAAATAAATTTCAGTGTTCTGGTCGACGACCTATTAAATGAAACTGAGATCATTATAGTACTAAATAAAATTAATAACATTGCACACCACGTCTTTTCCCTCTCATTACCCCTTTGAGCTCTTCTACGTTGTTTGCGTCGCAGTTTTCTTTGCACCATTGATCAACCTGGCCCTTCATGTGAATTTTTCCACCAGAATCGATAGTTCATGACAATCTCTTTGCAGTCCTTGTCACATCCCGTCGAGCAGGGTTTTGAGCAAATTTCTTCAAATGGCATCCATCATCATAAATAATGTATCCTGCGAGTAAATGATCAGTGGATGGTCATGGGCAGGGTACAGAACTGTAATGATACAAATCTTATTTCACGGCTTTGTGTAGGTTATTATTATTATTATTATTAATACTATTTTCAAAACGTTTTATACCCTAAGGGTTTTGAATTGGGTACAACATTGAGTTAGCCGAATAGGTCTATATGAAGGAGGAAAACCCAGAATAAGACGCCTCATATATGGCACATTAAGATGAAAAATTTCAAACATAAAAATCCATAGATGAGATGACGTTGTTGAGGTTTCCGCTGAAAAATAAATCAATAAATAAACGAAGATAAAGGACTGACGGGGATTTCGTGACAGAGAAAAACGTAGGCTTGTTTTATGGTCGGGTATTCAAACAGATGGCAGTTAAACAAGGCTAATATCTTCTAGTCACAGAATTGTTGTCTAAACTTAAAAAATAGCATTTAAAATGATGCCAAACAAGTTGCAGGAATAAAACCAATTAATACTCCCACTGCGCTTTATTCTCATTTCATACATAGGAGTGTAACTAAGGAAAGAATGTCAATTGGGATTCGTGACTGGGAGGAAAGTGCGACAATATCCTGACTCTGTCACACTGTTTCATACTTCCACACCTCTGAGAAGTGTAGAACTAAGTAAAGGATGACAGAGGTTTCGTGACCAGGGGAAAAGTGTCACATTATCCTGACTTTGTCAGACTTTTCCACACTTCCACACCTCTAGAAGTGTACTGTAGAAATAAGTAAAGAATGACAAAGGGTTCGTGCGTAGGGGAAAAGTGTGACGTTATCCTGACTTTGTCAGACTTTTCCACACTTCCACACCTTTGAGACGTGTCGAACTAAGTAAGGAATGACAAAGGGTTCATGCGTAGGGGAAAAGTGTGACATTATATCCTGACTTTGTCAGACTTTTCCACACTTCCACACCTCTGAGACGTGTAGAACTAAGTAAAGAATGACAAAGGGTTCGTGCGTAGGGGAAAAGTGTGACATTATCCTGACTTTGTCAGACTTTTTCACACTTTCACACCTCTGAGACGTGTAGAACTAAGTAAAGAATGACAAAGGGTTCATGCGTAGGGGAAAAGTGTGACATTATCCTGACTTTGTCAAACTTTTCCACACTTCCAGACCTCTGAGACGTGTAGAACTAAGTAATGAAGGACAAAGGGTTCGTGCGTAGGGGAAAAGTGTGACATTATCCTGACGTAGTTTTGTTTTGTAATACCGTTTAAAATGTTCAGCAAAAAGAGTAGATTTGTTCACCATTCATCACAATTGATGGTGCCTTGATTATCGGCCATTATCGCCATAACATATTCCCGCTTTGGTCCTGTCTGCATACTTTTTGTTTTCTCGCACATGGAAAGAATTCAAAGCCGTTGATAGTTATCTCAAAGTCGACATGTCATGAGATGCCTGCAGTCGCTCGTATGCCATTAGATTGTAACGCTCTCTTTGCGTTCCGTCAAGTCCCGCCGCCGTATGACTAAATAGGAAGTTTTAGCAACGACGACGGCGACAGCAACGAGAACGTAAAAAAAGCAATAGGTTTATTGAGCAAAACAACTAGTTTGCACGTGCATCACGCTTTTTTGTATATTTCTTTGCCGTTACTGCTCGACTACGACGCGAACATGTCTAGTTTCACGTTTTATGGAGGACGTAAAACAAGCGACGACAAACTTTTCTTTCAACTCCAGTGACATTGGCCTACATTAGCTATTTTCAGCGAATTGAAATAAACACGACAAAGTTGGAAAAAACGCCAATTCATTTTTAAAAGTGACGTTTTCGCTGCCATCACCTTTGTCGATGCTAAAAGTCCCTAGTAACTTATACTCGCTACTTTCTTCTAACAACTTTTTAGGGCGCGTAAAAATGTGCCCTTTAAATCTGATCGATCGCCGAATAATGGTCAAACAAAAGGTTTCTCAAAACGTGTCAGAGTAAAACCTTTCTGGCCTTTCAAAATTTTTCTGTATAAAAGTTAATACATTTTACGTATAAATATGTCTTTAAAAAGTGATGCTTAGTGCAAAATGAAAAACGGAAACTGCAGTTTTTCCTTAGGTGACGTCAAGTTTGCCTTTCTTTTCATTCTAAACAGATTTCATCGTTAAATCAAGGTGAAATAAAGGGAAGTGTAAAGATCGTTTTAACTTAAGAAAATAAATGTGTTAGTGTACTGTCTAAGAAATTTGCGTGCAGGAATGGGCTGGAATGTCAGCAATTGTCACTTGATAACTGATAAACTTCCTCTGGGCAGTGTTGATTTGTTCTGTTTCCTATTCACAACTATTGTATCACTGACCTATTATCGAGAGATCGTTGGATAGTTGCATGCTTGTTATGAGCTACGCTTCTTCAAAGATCATAAAGTAATTTTCTGATTTTCTTGTTCTATTCTTGAACATTCCACTGTTTGGTAGGTGCTGGGTTAAAAAGCCTATCGGTTATTTGAAAACGGTAAAATTTTGACGTTTTTCAAAAACATGATAAATAAACCAAAAAGAGTTTTAGATGAGTTCACGGCAGCTAATGGATCAAATGTGCATATATGCGTGCAACCTTCCAGTATGTACTCGAGAATGATGCACTGACTTGTCATGAAATAGATTTTTACCTCACGGGTCAAATTCACACTTGTGGAATGTAGCATATTATCCCGTTATTCTCTAACAAACTTGTGATTGGGTATAATGGGTGAAGTATTATTAGCTGTTATTAGCTGTTATCCCATTATTCACTAACACGCTTGCCATTGGATCTAATGGGTTTGTTATCTGATAACATTAGACTAGCTCTTAGCCAAAGTCGACATGTCATGAGATGCCTGCAGTCGCTCGTATGCCATTAGATTGTAACGCTCTCTTTGCGTTCCGTCAAGTCCCGCCGCCGTATGACTAAATAACTTATACTCGCTACTTTCTTCTAACAACTTTTTAGGGCGCGTAAAAATGTGCCCTTTAAATCTGATCGATCGCCGAATAATGGTCAAACAAAAGGTTTCTCAAAACGTGTCAGAGTAAAACCTTTCTGGCCTTTCAAAATTTTTCTGTATAGAAGTCAATACATTTTACGTACAAATATGTCTTTAAAAAGTGATGCTTAGTGCAAAATGAAAAACGGAAACGGCGGTTTTTCCTTAGGTGACATCAAGTTTGCCTTTCTTTTTAGGGAGCGCGTCCAAATATCGGTAGGGTACCTGATCATGGGAAACGGACCCGATTAATTTTCCGATTGTTCGGAATCGGTACCGATCCGTAGGCACCAGTCGCCGTTTCCGATTACGATAAAAACTTTGCCGATTTATACATAAAATGAAGCGTGTCACGAAACCAAAAGAGTCGTTTCACTCCAAAGTAATTTGTATCGACTGTACCTTTTTCCTACTCCATAACAAATAACAATAGTGTATGTTCCATGTTGTGTTTCTAGTTTGTTGATTTGATGCGTGCCTACACGTGATTTTCGACGTTTTGCAGAGGTATTTCCTTCAGTCGATCGCAGACACCACGCTGCTCCATAAAATTTATTCTATGAAAATTAAAAGGAGTTAAATATTACGACGCAAAACACCACTGTTCTTCGTTGATACATAGCAAACAAAACACCATACTGAGTAGTGTGTTCTTTACTCGATACTTTCTAACAATGCAATCCAAAAACACAACCAGAACTCACTTTCTAGAAACACAACTGGATGCATAGACTTGTTACAAGTAGACCTCAACGGGTTTCCTAGCGAGCGGAGCGAGAGCAAACCCATGGATAATATAAAAGCACGGGATAAATTTTTACGAAAATTTGCGACTTTCATTCAACGATCCTAAACACAAGGTGCAATGCGATCTGCGGCAAAAAATACCGACCAATTAGATTGCGGCCTAAGATTGTCTCCAGGGAATTAGCAACAAGAACTGAAGATTCCTACACTCGTGAGTCACGGAAAACACGGAACGAAGTTTCATACAAAGAGAGGATGGCTTAGCGACTTAGCTGTTCTGTGAGCTTGAGGATGGTGCCACGTGAAATTGCTTTCCATTCTCAGCGCTTATGAAAATTTGCACTTGACTCAAGGTGGCTGACTTTTTGACAAAAAGCAGAACCTTTTTTACCGGAGTGTTCAACTAAAGCAAACTGTGCATACATCCGATAAGTTTGACTCAATTTAATAGCGGAAAGAGAATCGAGAAAGAGAAAACCAGTTGAGCGCCTCCATCAGTCACGTTTTTGAGTTCATATGCAACCAATAAACAACTTGCAGCCTGATTCTCAGACGATGTCCTCTTCTCTCCTGTGGCAATTTAAGCAGTTAAAGAACACAATATGGTAACAACATTTGCATTTTGGTCGTGGATGTTCTGACTTCTTTGTATTTTTTTCGCTTAAAGTCCTAAACTGGTTATTCCTTTAAAGATTTCTTTCATCATGCGATTTGGGTTCCGGTTAGCACGGGCTCAGGCTATTTTAAAATTATCATTTTGAGATCGTACACTTGCAATGTACATTGCGCCGTCTTTCACTCAAAAGACGCTCTTCAGCGTTGTTGAATGACCTGCTGTTTCTTCTCGTGCTCATTTTGATACACAAATTTAATATTTTCTGGTCATACTCTGTCATAGGTAAGTACAAACAAATGTTCGAAACTGTGACGTTAAATTTCGGTTCAAACAAGACACATTTATAAGAAAGATAATGTTAATAATAAGAAGAAACACTTTATCTGCTGGTCTACAACATTTAAATTGGAAATTTAACGTGTTTGTGCATCGAGAACCAACATTCACGCTTTTGCTTTTGTGACGGGTTATTTGAGCTGCCAGATATTTTTGATGACCTTTGTTAATTGGCCCGATAAAGACTTGAGACCCGTTGCCGATTCCGACATTCAACAGAATCGGAAAAAATCGGTGCCCAATTGATCGGCATCGGTGTGACCCGATGCCGATATTTGGACGCGTTCCCTTATTCTAAACAGATTTCGTCGTTAAATCAAAGTGAAATAAAGGGAAGTGTAAAGATCGTTTTAACAGAAAATAAATGTGTTAGTGTACTGTCTAAGAAATTTGCGTGCAGGAATGGGCTGGAATGTCAGTAATTGCCACTTGATAACTGATAAACTTCCTCTGGGCAGTGTTGATTTGTTCTGTTTCCTATTCACAACTATTGTATCACTGACCTATTATCGAGAGATCGTTGGATAGTTGCATGCTTGTTATGAGCTACGCTTCTTCAAAGATCATAAAGTAATTTTCTGATTTTCTTGTTCTATTCTTGAACATTCCACTGTTTCGTAGGTGCTGGGTTAAAAAGCCTATCGGTTATTTGAAAACGGTAAAATTTTGACGTTTTTCAAAAACATGACAAATAAACCAAAAAGAGTTTTAGATGAGTTCACGGCAGCTAATGGATCAAATGTGCATATATGCGTGCAACCTTCCAGTATGTACTCGAGAATGATGCCCTGACTTGTCATGAAATAGATTTTTACCTCACGGGTCAAATTCACACTTGTGGAATGTAGCATATTATCCCGTTATTCTCTAACAAACTTGTGATTGGGTATAATGGGTGAAGTATTATTAGCTGTTATTAGCTGTTATCCCGTTATTCACTAACAAGCTTGCCATTGGATCTAATGGATTTGTTATCTGATAACATTAGACTAGCTCTTAGCCAAAGATAACCTTGATCCTGATTGGCTCTAATGGCTGATAACAGGCAATAACAGCTAACAGCAATTAGTCCCAATTATATTGAACGAGTCCCAATTAAATTGAACGGGTGTTCTGGTAAAAAAAGAAAAGGATGAGTTGAAAAAATACTCAGTTGTTGATTTGAAGTAAAATGAAAAGGACAAGTGACAAATTTGCCTAGGAGGACTCCATCCTTGCTAACATCGTGGTGGTGAACTCAGTAGGACATGAACCGATTGAGTGAGCAAAGTATTTGAAGGATTTAAGCCCAGTATTTAAGGGACATTTTGTACGTTGTAGAAGAGAAATTTACATTTTGAATTGGGATAAATCAGTTAGCGATTATTATTGCAAATTCTATTTGAGTACAGAAACATTTGGGTTTTCAAATAAATTTTTCAAAAAAGTGACTTCTCTGTTCATTATTTTGTTCGGGTTCATCTATAACGTTATTTCAAAAAACGATCATATTAACATCAACAACTGCATTGAAATTGCTCATGCATCGCTTCAGCACTGGATGTGTAGGCAAATTTTTGCAATTTTGACTCTCAGCTCCATTTCCTGGACAAATTTCGATATGAAGCTAATAGTTTCTTTTCAAAGTTAGTGTTACTTCTTATTCTAAAGGAAATACAATCTTTTTTTTCTTATTTCTACTTAAAAAGTAATACTGCGTAAAACTGACACAAAATTATCATACTTTAAGTTGCACAGTCTATAAGTTGATGTTTATAGTTGCAGCCACAGTGTTCCAGATAAGAGATGGGTCTCGGGTCAATGACCTCCCAGACAGACGTTCTTAGGGGTTCGTCACACATTCCTGCCCCACTAACGTCTGCTGACTCGAGTGGTAAAAAAATGTAGGCCAATCACAGCACACTTCTAGATCTGAGAAGTGCACTTTGGACCTTGAGAAATTTCATGCGAGACTCAACTCCAGGAAAGATAAAAAAGGTCTCGAAAGGTGAAGACCTTATGGTTATGCTAAGGCTGGCAAACTTCTATATCGCCAGTATCCGCAAAACTTTGCGTGCTGTTAATGTGATGACTGCTCGTGACTTGGCTCGCATCCAAAAGGATGGGGGGGTCCACGTTTTGTCTACACCCTCAAAATTTTTATTTAAAATTTGATCATATGCATATAAATTCCATTAAGGAAAATCTGTTTGCATTTATAGGACTTGGATCACTCACCGTTTCTGGGAACGGAGTCATCTTTCTACCGACGCTCAAAAATTGGGTCACTCACCGTTTCTGGGAACGGAGTCATCTTTCTACCGACGCTCAAAAGTAAATAAATAGACACTCGAATTTTCAAGCGGTACTTCAGCACTCGACGAGGACGACTCGATTTTCACTCCAGGACTCGACGAGGACTCGATGACTCTGCGAGGATGACTCGATGAGGCACCATAACTACAGGAGGATGACTCGGATCACTCACCGTTTCTGGGAACGGAGTCATCTTTCTACCGACGCTCAAAAATAAATAAATAGACACTCGAATTTTCAAGCGGTACTTCAACACTCGACGAGGAACACTCGATTTTCACTCCAGGACTCGACGAGGACTCGATGACTCTGCGAGGATGACTCGATGACTCTGCGAGGATGACTCGATGAGGCACCATAATTACACGAGGATGACTCGCTGAGACACGGTTGACTCGACGACGACGACTCAACGAGGCCCTATTTACTAGGCCCGAAAAAGGTGTCTAATGGTTGCGAGTTGGCTGTATTAATGCCAATATATATTGTAGGTAGCTTTCTTCACTTCGATTCCGGGTCTGAATCCATAAACATTTATCTTTTGGCATTTCCAAATTTTGCAAAGTTTTGACTGAGCCTGTAGTTTCTCTATTGCAAGGTTTCAACGATGTGTGAATAGAAAAGAGGTGGAGGGGGGGTATTGCCATATATGGGCTATAGGTATGTGCGCTGTGAAGGGTAATGGTTTTCAAGCAGTTTGCTCTACCGGTAAGTTACCGCCGTTTGTTTTCGTATATGTTGATGTGCGAAGTTGTTTATTGAGGAAACGCCATATGAGTAGCAGTTGAGTTATTTCTTAGGTCAAAATGTAAGGCAAGACAAAAGAGTAAATAATCTCAACTTAGTCCAGAGTAAGTCTCGCCATATTGAAACGGTAGAGAAATCTTTATCTGAAAAAGTCAGTTTAGGGTTACAAAAAATTCTAGACCGCGAGCGGTCGTCCTTCTTTCCTCGGAGCCACGCGCGGCGAGAGAAAACGTAAAATTACGCGAATTAATTATTTTTTCTTTGCTTAACTTGGGCTTCCTCCCTTGTTCCTCGCTGCTTCGCCACTTCCCCCACCCCCTCCAACGCGTGTTCTCGATGTACTGTCTCACAAGGCAAATTATAGACTGCTTGCACTCTAAAAAAATTTATTAAGAATCATGGCTCTTTCATCCTTTACATTTGCTTTACTATGCTTGTGGTAAAACCTAATTCTTCCCTTTTTCCATTTTAGCGTTTTGTCTGACATTCTCTCAATTATTCATGAATGATATCATTTTATTTGGGTCGAAGGATGCACATCCTTAATTTTTTGTCTAATGTTAATTTGATTACCGTCTTTTAAAGCTTGTGGTTTGAAAACAACCCCATCTTCTGTAAGAAAAACTGGACAACTTGAAATCGAGAAGAGACCTTATTGAGCGTTCTGCTCCTTCGATTGTTGTCTGAAGTGCAACTTACAGTACCATAACTGTGTGTTAAACCCAGCTAATAATCAAGCTCACTGCTTGAGCCAGGCTTATGGTTGTGCGTCAAAATGCCTGACCGAAAGTTCCATGAACATAACGATAGACGGACTGGTGACATCAAGAATCTGACGAGAAAAAATTTCAAATTAATGACTAAAATGCCGCGGTATTGTGAATGAAGAGAAGATCACCTGGAAAACGATCACGTAAAGAAACTGTATTTCTAAGAATAAAGAAAAATGCAAAACAGCTCGTTTTTTTAAAGGCACTGTGGTACCTCTGTTAAGCCCCCCACCTCCCCCACCCGTAAAGGAAATTTTTCTCGAGAGTACTACCCAGATACTATGGCGACAATGTTTTGTTAGGAATTTTAGGAGTTACCCTAACAAGAAAGTTTGACAACCGGCTATAGAAAATAGCATGACTGATTGAAGCATTTGTTGGCGTTGCTAACAGGGAACTTAAGGCTATGTTCACAATGTAGCGGATAGATTTGACGCCAGCACAAAAACCGCTCGTACTACTAGTTCAAACACAAAAACGGTGATTTCGGCGCGATTTTCGTAACGGAGCGATACTCCGTTGCGCCAAAGTTGAAGATTGAGAGTCCTCGGATAGGTGTTTATAAATCGATGAAGCGGCCGATTCAGCTCTAGCCTGTTCCAGGCGTTTAAAATTTGGAATGCGGCACAAAGTCAGAGCGGCGGGAAAAAAAATAAGGAGGGAGAGGTGGAGAGAGGAGGGAACCTTCCTTTGCTCGGCTCAACCCACGCTGTTTTTCTTTTCACATCTTTTTGTGCTGTCCCCAGAAACTGAACGCCTGAAACAGGCTTACACGGCTCAATTGACCTGGGTAATCTATTTAACGAATGGATTCCATGTTGCAGTGCGCGATTCCAGATGACGTCAAAATGTGGTAAAAACAATTCTAACGCGGCACTGAGCTGCACTGAGCCGCATGCGAGTGTGTCACTGATGTTTTAACCAAATTTTGACGTCTTCTATGATCTATTAGTGAACAGACCCAGGGTTACATGGAATCCTCTATAGTTTACATGATGAGCAGAAAAGAAACAACGACATACTTAACTTGCCTCAGCTTTGCCTCGTACCGCTTTACTGTTTGAGGATTTGTCCTAGATTTTCAAGTCGTTCAAGAACTTGTCTCGGTCAGTCCTGTCTCGGTTTATTCTTTTTTTTTTTCTTATTTATAAACAGCTCCTAGTAAGCCATTTTTAAAAGGCTTTCACTTGCTTAAAACAAACTCGCAAACAATTTCCAAATCGCGCCCGTGTTGAACAAAACATAGAAAAGCTAGTCTCCACGTCATCCATGTGTCCGTACTCTAATATACCATCACCACATTGTTTTAATGTGTGATCAGTACATGGATATTGTGATCGGTTAGATGGGTACATGTAACTTGCGAACTACCACCCAGGTATGAGATCTTGCGCAGGAGAATATTGTGGTCCATGCTATCAAAAATTTTTAAAAGATCAAGTAGTATAAAGATAGAAATCTTTTAGCATCCTTGGCCAGTCCATGTCCATCCTTCTCATCCGTTGCAAAAAAGACAACAGGAGACAGTTTAAAAGGCCAAATATGACGTTTTTAACAACAAACCTCGGGACCATTATATTTTGAATTCAAATGATGCGCACTAATTGAAAGGGTTTTGCTTTTTAAACTGATAGCCCTGACTTAGCCTTTTAAGACAGTTTTGTTTAAAATAATACAAATTGTTCGACTGCGTTGGATCATGAGTCGAACATTAAACGAGCTTATCAAAAAGGATTGATCATAAATAATCAAAAACCAGCTTGCTTGTAGCATTTACGTTTTTTAATGATAACAAAGAAGAAGAAGAAAAAGAAAAAACGTAGACACTTTCTCATAAATAAGTAAACTTTATTAAACTTGGCCTTGAATATACTAAGGCCGATCTGTCGACTGGAGGCCTTTGACGAATTATTAATTGACTGATTATTTAATTAAAACTATAAAACTTTTTTAAACTGGCGTTTAATTTTTAACTGCATGTCTAAATAAAGAATGTCAATGTATATATATCAATGTCTTAAACACGGCAGACATGCACCGGAACTGACTTTCACGACAATCTTTTATGAATGCTAAAGTGAACAGAATAAAACCAGATTTTGCATTTGTTGCCGGGAGCGTTTTTAAGTTGTAGTGCAAAGAGATTTTCATGGGGATTTGCGAGTCGGGGGTGTGTTCGAGCAACTCGCTCGCTTAGCCATGAGGTACCAGGAATCTGATTTACATTGGTCTTTCAGGTCTTTACTGTTTTTTAACTTTTGCTAACAATCTTAATCTTAATTATAATCTCCTTACTCCTCTTCTCTACTCAATCCTTACTCGGCGGTGAGTTATTAGTTCAAGCGTAGTAGCGGTTTTTATAGCCAAAGCTGGACATGTTTGGGTTAACTGACCGTAGGAATAAAAACAAGATAAACTCGCGGCCGTGTGGGTAATGTTTTGGTATTACTGAACATGCATACATGGCTGCGATTTACAAGAAGCTACAAGCCAATATATAACTAAAACGCTGGTTAACAAACCCAAACAGGAACTTCAACGAGACTATGAATGAACCAAGGTCAGCTCTGACATGAAAACACGACCACCTATGAAAAACTAACATCCGACAATGGCAAGAGAACAATATTCCTAATTAAAATGGCATTGACTAAATCCGCGAGCTACGCAAACTTGAAACTGTAAAAGTCTGAAAATCACAAAATAAAAAAAAAGGAAAATGACTATGCGCACCAAATCCAAACTAACCTTGACTCACCTAATAATAGAAAAACGAAACTAAGAAGAAATACAAATCCTAAAAATAACTATTAAAATACTTCACAGCAGTTGTAAAAGTTTTATTAAATTGACCTAAGCTGACGAGTGAGTTTTTTTGTTATAACAGCGCAGGTTCACGTTATCATTGGGTTTTAAGCGCGCTAATTTCAGTCGAAATTCGCTGTTTCCAGACAGGTGGCTCAGGCTGGGAAAAAAAAATGTGCCTTTTTTAAATCTAAAAATTGATAAACGGTTAAAGTTATAATGAAATTAAAGCTTAATTACTCCAGTAAAATAGTAATTTACGGGAAGCACAAAAAAATCATTATCAATTTTACTTTCCTTGACTAAAAATAAGATAACGTAAAAAAACTTAAATAAGCAAGGACTATGTTCCTGTCTCGTGTTTAACAAATTAAAGCCGATCAAGAAAGAAAGAAAAAAAGAAAGATTTTCTACGTTGTCGAGAAATATACATTGGGAAGTACATTTTTTTGAAGGTAGTAAGTATGTTAATATAGCTGCATGTTTTTTGGCTGTAAACAATGAAATGATAAAATACCTCCACCTCATCAGGTGAGAAGTACTCAGTCCCGGCCAGGGTTGTTTTCGGGTCCTGTACTGCAGCAGGAGCAGGGTAGGCCCAGCCAAGGTCTGCGTATGAGTTGCTGTTACTGTTGGCATTATTAACAATGGAGATGTCCCAACCAAACCATGGACCAGACCATGACCACCTGTCAATTGCCCGGTCTGGCCACCTCACCTCCCTCACAAAGGGATCCAGTTCTTCCTTATTGCTAATTGAAAAAAATAAACGCTCAGCGAGTGAAGCCATAGCCACCACTGGACTCCAACAAACCAACAAAGTAAGTATTAACTTTTGAGTAAACACTGTGGTATAGTTACTCTGTAGTGTATTTTCCTTAGTTTGAATTTATTTATTTATTTTTATTTTTATTCTTGACTTTAAATGAATTATCATAAACTAAAACAAAACAAATTAAATAAGAACCATGAGTGAAATGGAATCACACATTTTTTTTCAACTTCCTGTTGTTTCTTATTTTCCTCCCTTTGTTTATTGTATTGCTATTCCTTACAGTTAGTTATGAAAATGGACATAGCCTTTTAAGACAGATATACAGAGATAGAAAACGTCAATGATAATGCATTTCTTATTTGCATTGACATGTGAAGTAACTAACCTTTCAGACCTTCTCCTTAGGGATAAGGGAACCAGTAAGGAATAATTGAGAAAATAATTTTGGGGTAATTGAATTGTTTTAGGGAGTAATGAAAGTTCATCATGGTTCTAAATTAATCATTATTTATGATCGACACTTATTTTTGTCCCCTTTCCTTTTCCTTTTTTTTGACCCCTTACCGCCTGTTTTTCTGTTTTTTCTCGTTATAATATATGCTTATCATTATCAGTCAGTTAAGGCCATTCTGCTCTTAGGGCCAGTAAGCAGAGGGCGCTGCTTTCGCCTACGATCGCCTTTCGATCTTGACGTCACGAATAGTCCACTCCTTGTTTATCAGTTAGTGAGAACACTTTTATTGGTTATAGGATCGCAAGCTGGAAAAGGCCTTCTGCTAACGCAGGGTATGTGTTACCTTTAAATTCTTAGTTTGTGTTTTTGGGGAGTCTCATTTTGTAGGTTTGGGCCTTAAATAAGGTATCAGTTTTCGTTTGTCTCTTCGTCAGGTAGGGTCAGTACTTCAGGCCCTCGTAGGCAAACACCTAGGGAATGTACGTTTTTTATTGGGGGGCCGGGATTTCGGAAGGGAGGGTCCTTAGTAAATTTTTTACAAATTGGGGAGAGTCAAACCTGTTTTATTCTCAACCGGGGGAGGGTCACAGTATTTTCAGCAAGGAAGAAATTACTCCATGTCGCTTCTACTTTGTATATACAAGCAAAGCTACCAGTCAAGATTAATCTAAATTATTTACAGGTGTCGAAAACTTTACATATCAAAAAACTATCTCTTCTCCCAACTAACATAATAGTCTCTGTCGACCCTGCCCATATATTGATGTTTCCGCGCAGGGTTCTGTGATTTATTGCTTTCAAAGCCTAGGGAACTTCTCACTGGCGCTTTCTTTCAGTCATGAAACAGTAGCGAAAACGGTCCTTGTAGGGACAAGTGGTCCAACAGGACAGGTAGAATTTTGGCAGAATACTATTTGAGAATTCACTATATTCGCCCTTTGGGTTCGGAAACCACCCTAGGTCTTCATTTTTCCACTTCTCTGGCACCTAGACAAATGTGGTCGCATCTGTGGTACATCAAATGTGACAATACTCGGGTTTCTGCCTTACACTATACAGGTTGCAAATGCAATAGAGAACACACCACAATCACTGCCATTTCCTTGTTGGTGGACAGGTACAATGTTCATTCCCTCATGGAATTGTTTGCCATGAGATCTTTCAGTTGTTCTTCCACTTCATTAGCAATGAAGTCATGGAAGTCTGGTTATACGCCTCTAAACTTTTGAAGGCTTTGAATTGTTGTGCAGTATAATAACTCGTATCTAGAACCAAATACGACAGTAGATCTGTGGTTTCGATGGGTGGTAAACAGTCTGGATCGAGCTTCGCGTGCCACAACGTGATAGTTTCGAAAACGAAGCACTCGAAACCGAAGACCGAAGCACGAAGCACCCAAATCTCGAAAACGAAGCACCCAAAACTCGAAAACGAAGCACCTAAATCTCGAAAACGAAGCACCTATCGAGAACGAAGCACTCGAAAACGAAGCACCCAAAACTCGAGACCACTGTAGGTTGAATAACTACAATTTTACGTCTAGCATGACGCAATCCGAATCAGGTGGAGGCAGCGGATGCGTCCGCACCTCCAAAGGTCGACAAAATCCATCCCAAGGTGTTATAAAAGCCAAGCCTGCAAACTGTTTAACTGATCGTTTCTAGATAGGATATCCTGTATTAATTTTATTATTAGTCTCGCTATACTTGATACATCTTATCTTAATATGCATTTTTTTGGTACACATACATGTTTATGTAGACTTGAAAACTGACTGTATTTTGACGTATGCAAGTATGCGCGAGCACTAACACAAAAGGTCTGAAACGAGTTTGAAAACGGAGAGTGAGGCTCGCGTGTAAGACTCTTACGTTATCGTGCTTGATTCCTGCCGTATTAGCAAGAGACTGTCTCGTGTTTATAAAGGACACTACAGACCGGTTTCAAGTTTAGGGGTCTTCGTTTTCGAGTTTTGGGGGTCTTCGTTTTCGAGTTCTTCGTTTTTGGGTGCTTCGTTTTCGAGATTTGGGTGCTTCTTGCTTCGGTCTTCGTTTTCGAGTGCTTCGTTTTCGAAACTACCGCCACAACGTAGCCGGGTCAATACCAATCATTGATATTTTCTCAATGTAGCGACGTTTTATCCGGCTCTCTAGCTTTTTTGAGTACTCCGATAAAAGAGGAACAAGTGTGGAATCTTCCTCGTCTTTTTTTTCAAAGTTTTCTCTTTTAGATTCGCCGGCATTATCTTCAGACAAACTGTTGTAATCCTTCACCCCGCAATACATCTGGTTCCGGTATGAGCTGAAACTTTCTCAATTTAACGTAATTTTTCAAAACATTCTACATTTATCAACTACTCTAACAATAGAGGAATGACATAGCAGTCATCTCCATAAGTTTCACTTGATTTTCTCTAACAGATCTGTCAAATTCGTGGATTTTTCTTTGACACGTGTTAAAAAACCCTACATAAACCATTCGAGAAGAAATAAAGCGCTATGATTATGAAGTCTTTAAAAGGGCAGTTTGTAAAGATATTATTTAGAGCAAATCCATGAATCTTTTTCATTATTTGTAAACAATGGTCGGCCGTCGAAAATTTAGTTATGAATAAGGAACAGCTACTTACTTAATGATATGTAAATCGTTATTTCTTGTCAAACCTGATATCTATATAATACCGATCTGTAAAGAAATTATATGTAAATATTCATCAAACAAGTTTCTTTATTTATAAACCAGGCAGACAACTACGATCCATTATTTATAAATAATGAACTACACCTGCAGAGTAAATTCATTATTTGTAAATATTGAGGTTCACCTTTATGCTGGCAAAACCATTATTTATAAATAATGAAGTTTAAACTGGATTGTGAATTCAGTATTCATAAATCAAGAAGTTTCATCTCGCCGAGTGTAAATCTATTATTTGTAAATAATGAAGTTAACCTCTGTGGTGGCAAATCTATTATTTACAAATAATGAGGTTAACCTTCATGCTGGCAAGTCCCTTTTTTTATATATAAATAATGAACTTCCCCTTTTTGTGTAATTTCATTATTTATTTCATTATTGATCTCGCCGAGCGGTAAATTTATTATTTGTAAAAAGTGGATTTTTTCGTGTCGCTGGTCAATTAATTTATGACTCATCAGCGCGCCAAAACTGTAATTTATTCCATGGAAATGGCGCCGGGAATTCTTAGCCTTCCGAGTCGAGTCCGGTGATGGCTGATCAAGACCTTACGCGCTCCCTCTCAGAGGCCGTTTCTCGAGCCGTCAGCGAGACAGTGAGTGCTGTTCTTGCCCGGGTAAGCATCTAGCTTGAACTTCAGTCTTTTGAGATTGCTTTGAATGCGCAGGTTACGTCTTATCAATTTTATGCCGTCTTCTCAGAATTCCCCAGCAAACAACCATGACCAACATAGGGGTGGCGAATGGTAAATGCGAGACGGCGAGACTAGCGTTTTTCTTTGCGAGCCCGAGACATTTTGACATTTTAGATTGCGAGACTGAGACTTCAAAGTGTTTTGAGTGCAAGTGCGAGACGTTTAGACTCTTAAAATTCGAGCCCCAGATTTGGTTCAGAGCTATGAAAAGATATGACAATGAGCTAGAATTAGCTTGTACAAAAGTCTTACGAAGGAGGCTTTTGTTGTAAACCTATCAACAGTCAATAAACTATTATTTTCCTGGCCATGACCTAATTTCCGGTCAGGAGGTTACACTTGGTCGTTTGCCTTTGACTGCTTTGATTTTTTTGTGACTGACGCGCTGTCACTTACATTTGTCTGGAAGTCGTCAAAAAGAATGCGCGGCTGTGTTTGAACTCAGTTGAAGCTAGTTGAGTGGAAACGTTCATGCGTTAAAACCGAGTTTGTCTAATGGTCGTGGGTAGTGGGTCGTGGGTACAAGTCGTGGGTCGTGGGTGTGGGTGTGGGTAAAAGTATTAATAATTAACAATGTTACTAATTTTTGTTAAATATTAATAATCTACAATATTACAAGTTTTGGATTTTTTTAACTACTCGATAACAAAACGAACATAACACGATGTATGAAACTTATACAACACTTCCCCTACTCTGTTACTCTACCATAGATCATCGACCACCAGCGCAGGGGGTGGCGGTGGGTACAGGAGCAATCGAAAAGAAAAAGAAATAACATTGAACTAATTTTTGTCTTCAAAGTAAAGCTGACAAAGGAAAGTTGTCAAACTTTGTCTCCACCATAAACTGGTCAAAATGCTCTCCATGTGGTGACTTGTAGTCCGCAAGCACCTTAGTTGCATTAGTTCGCTTGACTGAAGAGCAGAATTGGATTGGACGCTCGCGAATGTCTGCGGTATTTGCAGGGCTTTATGCACCTATCAATGTAAACCCCGTGGGGGGGGGTGCGGGCAAGGGGTGGGGATTTGACAAATTTTAAAATTTTTCGATCAAATTCCCCAGGGTGGGAAACGAAAGGTCAATCAAAAGTGTCAAAAAGCCCCCACCCCAGGGGAAAAAATCTAAACAAACAATGCTATAATACTATATAAAACGAATAAAAGAACATTTCAAACACGTTGTTACTACTTTTATTTACGGTTAACGGAAGCTCCATTAAATTACTCGCTGTAATTAAGTATTCTCTCTCCACTAGCATCTCTTATCTTGAACAACAAAATCACTCCAGGAAGATTGACCGTGCTATATAATATTAATAAAACGTAAAATACTTTACAACAGCTGCTCAACATGTCGGAACAGGTCGGATCAGTGACCCATGAAAAATCCTCTGACTTTCATGTTGGAGTTTTACAATCAGATGGGAACTTGAAGATAAAAACTTTCTCAAAATAGACATTATCTGTTTAGATGACAGTTTAAAGTATCGGATTATGGTGATTAAAACAAATGAAAACTTCATACCTTTCTCCAACAGCTTGACTTCCAGGAAGCCTCGAGGGACGGACTTGGTAACTGCTTCTGAATTGATACCAGGCTTCTGTCGGTCAAAGTCAAATGTCCCGACCCCGGGGTCGCTTCGCCCGATCAAAAGCCCGACAACGGGGATAGTCCCAGGCATCAAATCCCCCCCCCTTTCCCCCCCCCCCCCCCACGGGATTTACATTGATAGGTGCATTATCGTCTCAAAGGTCATTTGCGGCCTCTCCTCGCTTGTTTTACCCTCCCCACCCTCCCCGGGTTTTATTTTACAGCCTGCAGTTTTCAATAAATTGTTTTTTGCCCCAAACTAGTTGCTTTTCTTTTGTGTCTACTAACTGGGATCAATTCAAAGATAAGCATCGTATTGCTTATTCAGACAAATAATGATTGACTACTCTTATATGGAACTGATCCCAGCTTCCGTAATTTTCCGATTTGCTCTTTTTAGCATTAAGTTAACTTGTGTGCGTGTTGTTCAAGCTTTTGACCAAAACAAATTTTCTCAAAATATTATCAAGAGATTACACCAGTCCTGAAAATAACTCCTATGGGTTCCTGCCTTTACCCAACCCCACCAATTTTCATACATTGTGTTATGTTTGTCTTGTTATGCTATTAGTTATCGAGTAGTTAAAAAAATCCAAAACTTGTAATATTGTAAATTATTAATATTTAACAAAAATTAGTAACATTGTCAATTATTAATTATGATTAAAAATTAATTTTTAATCATTACCCACACCCACAACTTTTACTCACACCCACGACCCACGACTTGTACCCACGACCCACGACCCACGACTATTAGGCAAACTCGTTAAAACCATGGAGGAAACGGAAATGGAGGAAAAGTCGTCTTCTTCTCATCGGAAACGAAAGCACAAATCACGTAAGTACTCTATTAATGTTTGTATTTATCAATGTGCCGACAATTCGTCTTACTCTATCAGTAGAACTTCAATCCCGGATTCGAGAAAACAACCACGCCATGCTTAACCAGTTAGGTCCCACGGTTCATCATTCATCCAGGTTCGATTCTATTACTATAAGCTAAGCTAAGCTACAGTACTATAGCTAATTATTAAAGGCATAGGTTGCAAGTTGCATTGATGGTGGTTTTAGCTGGGATTGTTTGCTAAAGATGGCAAAACCTGGCAAAATAGGTCAAAATATTAAAACTACAATGTGAGCGGCAAACCAGGTCTAGCTCAGGTCTGTGACGTCAATTCATAATTTAATTCATGAGGCGCTCCTGGTCGCCGGAAATATGATCTGATTACAACCAACAGCTGCAAACATTTATACATTTGCCGTTCTATTTTTTTTTTTAAAGTTTGCTTTTCTAACCTATTCTGTTTCACATCATTGCTGCGGAAGATCGCTGTATGCATGGATACTGTGTTCTATAGCTTACTATGGAAGAGTTAGTTTTTTTGAGTAGAGAGGCGCCCCGGGGGGGGACTCCCATATGAAACAGACGGGGATGCTCGTCGGAAATTTTGAATTTAACCCCTAAAGGAGACCATCTGGGCGTGGCTCAAGCTTTTTGTGACCCCTAAAGGAGACCAATCTGGGCGTGGCTTAAGCAAATTTTGACCCCTAAAAGAAACCGCTTAGAAACACACAAATACGACATGCAATGAGTTTTAATGATATAAAGGCATAACAAACAAAGTTGAAAAGAAAATTTGACTTCAGTTTCTCTTCGCGTAATTCTGTGTCCAAAATTTACACCCCTCTGAAGCGAGACGACGAGCATCCCCGTCTGTTTCATATGGGAGGCCCCCGTTCGACTGTGCATGTCGAGATCTGTCAAAAGTGGCATGTTGGTCTGGATGGTTTCCGTTGATACCCTGCAATTTGTCATGCAAGTTTTGCTGGTTCGGTTTGCTTACCCACGAATTAGCGCATTTAAAAAATTAATTTTGCTTGGCTTCGTCAGAGACTGGTGTCGCTGTCGTTATTTGCCTGACTGTTTTGTCTCTAGCGTTTCTCGTTGTGAACTTTTTAAGCTTTCGATTGTCTCTGACGTTCTCTTAAGTGTCATTTATCAATTCCACATCATCTTCCATCACGGGCCGCAATGCGGCCGAACTGACTAGATAAGCTTAGATTAAGATAAGCTTAAAATCTGCGGGCGGTTATCTGCTTGGTTAAGACTAACAAGTGAATCTTCACGAGTTCAGCTGTGCCTTCGGTCTTGGGAAATCAAACTCAAACTCTCCCATAAAAGAAAGTGCTTAAATTTTCACGAAATGCTATCCAAGAAAACACATCTCTAGCTCGAAGCAGAAGAGGATCGAAATACACACTCCGTAATTGGTTACGTTCAGTAGCCAATAGGAAAACAAGAATTTCGATCCGCTACGTGGGTATTTATGTTCAAGTTCAAAGCTCAATTGGCAGAACGGCTGTACCGTTCTCGCCACAACAAAGTACAACTAAAGTTACTCTTGCAAAAGCAACTAAGCACAAAGCCAACCCGGCAACTGATGAGGTTCGTGTGGACAACCGAAACCATGGTCTTGCCTGATCACAAACTGTGGCAATAACAAAACAGTTTAAGAGCGAATGCACAGAAAAATCGAGCAAACCGTGGCCACAGCTCAAAACCTAACCTACCCTCATTTTAAGTCTGTAATAAGGTTTTAATGAGTTTATAACACTGCTGAGGTTTAAATTTCAAAATGCGGCCGAGTTTGGGAATTATTTAAGATTTTCGATTTCAACGGTCCGCGGGCCTAAAATTAGCCGCCGAACACGGCAATATAGCCTAGCGACAGAAATGAGCTGATTTTTATAAACGAGCGAATATATTAGCAATCTTCCGCTTAAATCTCAAAAAACAGATATTAACAATTTCTAAACAGCACATTTTTTTAGATTTAGAGCATAAAATATCGACGAACGAGCACAATTTTGAAACGTAATTTGCACAGTGTTTATAAATACCACAATTTAAAGCTAAAACCAAAATCGAATTTTCTATATGGGGGGATTCTCTAAATCACCCCAAATCCCGCTTACTACCTAATGAGATATAGTACTTCAACATTATCTGAAAGTTAGTCTGGTGTTCTCGCGAACGCTTGTAAAATAGATTGATTATTTTGAGGTTATTTTGCCCCAAACAACCGCTAATTGACCGCAGGGTCAGTTGACATGTACACGTCACCTTAGTTTTAAGCATCGATTTGAGCTCGTTACAAGGGCGAAACTAACAAGATTCTTTTAATATGTACCTGTTTTAATGAAATACACGCAATCTTCAAAAGGAGAGGCCGTTCAATGGGTAATTTCTGTTCTTGAGATCTTGTAGATTGTACCATGGCGTCTGCGAGTGGACCTGAGTCTAGGTCTGTTTTCCAGTGACTGCGAAATCAGAATAACATCGAGAAATAATTCTCGCTCGAACCTTCGTAAGTGAATCAGCTTTGCAGTGCCTTACCTGAGATAAAAAGTGGGCCGAATAGCAAAACATTTCTAGCGCAATTTGGATCCTTTGCAGCACGTAGTGTATTTGCTAAGCGGCGATGGTATCAGTGACTTTTAATTAGTTACTCACCTCCGATTGCGTGACCACGCAATTATCGATTGTCTCCTGCGAAAAATAAGTGCACGGGAAACCAAAGCTTTCGGGATACAGTAAATTCATTTTCCTGTATGACCAGGTGTCCTTTTGTCCTATTTTAAAAGCGGTTAACTAAGATGATTAGCAAACATACTGTCCCTCTTTTAAAAATGGTACAGTAACTGAATGTTCTGTTCTTCTGATTTTACCCCCAACCCCGGAGTGTTTAGAAGATATATTTGCACTACGCATGAAAGGCAAATGGATTAAATTTTAAGGTTCAAGGCGGTTTTAGGCATGGGTTACCAGTGGATTAGTCAGACTTGTCATAAGGTGCATTGAACGGAAAATTACAGGCATGATATCTCTGCTATTGTATATATGTCCATTAAGTGATTTTCCAGCAAACATTTTTTGACTTTTTTACCCCAAAAGTTTTTTCCGTTCAATTCTTATCTATGAGATCTAAACTTAGTTAAATTTCTGTAATTTGTTGTTAAATGCAATTCTGCAAACAACTAAGTATTTAATTTTGCGTAAAAGCTACATGAAATTGTACTGTTTAACCGTAAATCATAAAAAAGAGAAAGCATCATGCTTTCTCTTTTCAAGTCTAGTAGGACTTAAGCAATGGCATTGCTTAAGTCCAAGTAGTTGTTCTCCATGTCTGCTAAGGAGGAAATAATTTGCTCTTTTCAAGAAATTGTTCTTGCCCATTGCGGTTTCAAACCAAGGATAGCAGCAAGTCTGTCGTGGTCATATACTGCTACTTCAGTGCAAACGAAGCATAGGCGCACAAGTCAGCGCTTGCGTTTAGTCAGGTGCCGAAAATGAAGTGGAGGGCGTCCATGTTCGCTCCGGCTCGAAAAGGTAGAATCAGTTGTGCAGTAAAAAGTAATGCGAAAAACCTACGTGGGCTGGGGAAAGAAAGGCGTCTTATTTTTCTTTGGCTTGTTCTATTTTCGCGACGTGGTACAGGCTACGAAATACTGACAAGCTCAGCATATGTCTTCACCACCGAGAGTCACTTACCCTTAGCCGGACACGCCCCTCACGTATCATGTTCGTTCCTAAAGTTATTTTAAAGCACAGAACGAAACCTAATCAGCGGCCGAAGGCAGAAAAGGGGATGAGCAAACGGATGTCACAGCATATTTTGCAAGAAACTGATATCCTTGTGCCTATCGGCTCAGGAACGATTAATTACTACTAGAATTAATATCAGGGTCAGAATTTGAGTGCTACAATGGGAGGGAAGGAAGAAAAGGAAACCGCCGCGCACACCTGTTAAGTCTTTTATAAACTTTCTCGTCCTGACAGTTTCAAGGTACAGTGGAACCCCGCCTTACGACCACCCCGTTTATAAGACCACCTCGTTATTACGGCCATATTCTTTGAAACCAAACGTAAAAACCATTGAGTCATTTTATTACAGTGGAACCCCGTTAATGCGACCACCGTTGGGCCATAAAATCCTGGTCGTAATAACGAGGTGGTCGCATTAACGGGGTCTTCAAAACAATAAAATGACTCAATGGTTTTTACGTTTGGTTTCAAAGAATATGGCCGTAATAACAAGGTGGTCTTATAAACGGGGTGGTCGTAAGGCGGGGTTCCACTGTATTTTGAAGACCCCGTTAATGCGACCACCTCGTTATTACGACCAGGATTTTATGGCCCAACGGTGGTCGCATTAACGGGGTTCCACTGTATAGAGTGTTTTCACATGACGTCACGGCGGCCATATTGGTGTCCCAAAACAATGAAACTGCGGCCATGTTGGTGTCCCAAACCAGTCCTGTGGGAGTTGAACTCCTTTCTTATGCAAACGCTTTGCATAGATGCTGGCCACGTGAGTGAAAACACTCTATTTAATTTACAGTGTCTGTTGCAGGTGTCGAATTAATCTTACAGCAACTGGAAACGTGGCCACGCCTGCTGAAACTGAGATTGCTTGTAGGATGAACGGCTATAGTTTGGTATATTCACGAGCGCGTTTTGTCCAGTGAACTGAGTGCGTAGTTTTTCTTAACGAAGGGATGGGGTGGGTCATGTGAATAGTTCAGGGAACGTTTGCTCTCTTTAGAGGGGGGGTATATTTGTTGATATCAGGAGTTCTGGGCTGGATAGAGTCGTTGTAAAGCTATTTTTGCTTCGGAGTATCGGTTTACCGGAAGCTGAGCAAGGAAAAGTCAATGGTGCATTTATGGAATAATAATAGAGATTCTCATGGTCTAACAGTGCGAAGATTAGACTTCTGGTAAGGTGGCAACGATCAAGGCCCGCATTATAATTCATAATAATTGAAGGTCATGATGTAAAAAAAGCGACTGAAATGGTGGATGCCATGCAATCCTCTCGGGTGAGGGCGGCGTACCTGGCCTTGTCGGTTGCCCCTGCGACAGAAGGCAAGCATGCCCAGATTGTCCACGGGTTGCTAAATGAGACCGTCCCTTTCTTAGTACCCGTTCCCTGTCTTAAAATTAGACCCGGGCAAATTTCTCGAGATTGCACCATCATTTTGGGCTTAAAGCTTCCAAAGTCTAACAATAATAGCCCATGTTCGCGACGGTCAGTCAAGTTCTTAAACCAGGCCTTAAACGGCCAGTTTTAAGTGTCGATAACAGTTAAAAAGGCATACAAGCCTCATGCAAAAGACAGTGGGAAGGAAGTGCACATCGGTGATGGGGAAAAAGGAGTAGCCCACAGTTATTTAGGGGTAGATCTTTCGAAACATTCTTATAC
>CALNXK010000226.1:522500-667500 GCA_942486035.1 Porites lobata
ACTATACCAACACATCAGCAAATGATGCCACAGTCTCGCGTTCTATCCAAGTGTTCCAAGCTGCTCAGCTTTTTAGCCCGAAGTTTGTCAAAGTGTCAGAACCAGATGCTGAAACAGTAGATCAAATCAGAGCTGTCCCCTTTCTTAGCAACAATGAAGTCATTCAGTCTCTGAAAGATGAACTGCCAACCTACATTGTGAAGGCGTCTCAAATTCCTGATGAATTTGATACTTTGTCAGATTCTTGGCCCCGGTGGAAGTCAGTAGCTCGAGAACTACCAGCGTGGTCTTCAGCGATACAGAAGCTAGTAGTTGTACAGCCATCATCTGCAGCAGCTGACAGAGCTTTTTCCATGCTTACAACTATGTTTGGTGAACAACAACATGATGCGCTGGAAGATTACATTGAAACTTCTTTGATGCTGCGAGTAAATGATCGCTGAGATTATTTACATGTAAGTAAGAAGTATGGGGGGACTTATATATTTAAGTTGTTAGACTGATCATTATTATGTTATTAACAACATGCCTAGTTGCATGCAAAACTTTGCTTGAAAAGTTGTTGTTTGAAATACATAACAGTCAGATAACACTGTCTTTTAAGATGTTGTAATTCAATAAACTCTTTAACTGTTTATTGCTGTGTTCTGGGATCCGTGTTCTGGCAAAGCACTTATGGCAAATTGCAATATTTAATTAATAAACAGAAATTCATGAAATCGAGTTGCTTAGATGTTTTTATTTACTTATACCTTAAAATAAACCAGCCCTGCAATATACATCTTTTGCTATTCAAATAATAATGTATATTTCTTTTTCATTTCTTTAATTGATATAAAGCCAAAAATGGGTCAAATTAACATTAGAAAAAAATGATATTTCTGAGAAATTTAGAAGATTTTTTAAGAAATTTAGGAATTTTATGAGAATTTCTAGAAAGAAATTTAGAACATTTTTTGCGATATTTGTATCTAGGCCTAGGTTAATCTGTAGGTCGGTCACAAGCAACGGGCTTTTGGTTTGTCATTGGGCGTCCATTGTGTTTCGCGAACGTTTCTATAGCAGTGAACTAAGTTGTTTGGGCATAACAACACAACACAAAGAATGACCAGTTCGTAGAAATTTCTTGGGCAGAGTAGAGTATTGGAAGATAAAAGGAATTGAGTGTGCAGTAAACCGTACACAAGTAGCTTTGAAGTGGCCCATTGATAGCGTGACAATATAGCAGATGCATACTATCTGCGCAAGATTCTGGGTTTTCATATACGGAGAGTCGCTCGAATGTGCCACATTTCTAGAGAAAATGTGTGGAGAATAATAGAGAAGGCCTCTTTGCCAAGGTAGAGTGTAGGAACAAGGCCCAAAGGGACGCCTTTCTAAGTTAAGGGCAAGAGGCGAAAGACAGCTGAAAGAGCTATTAAGCGATTTCGAGAGAAAGGCGGAAACTTTTCCTCTAGTTTGGAGGAAAATGCAACAAGCCAGGATTATTCCCAAGACATATCAGCGAGAAGAGTATCCCGCTTTCTAAATTTCTTAAGATACTATTGACTAGAAGGGCGTAAAAAGGGTGTCCTACAATAGCCTAACTGTTTGGTCCGATGCCAAAAAGTTTCTTATTGATATTCCAGGAGTACTGCTGTAAAATCGACAACTTTTTATGAGTTGTTTACAACACATGTTAATTTGACCTTGCGCCAAATGGTGATGTGGGTGGCCCAAAACGAGAGTTTTTGCGATTGGTCGTGAAAGCTGCCAATGGGGATTCAGGTATCTTCATCGGACCGGCAAGATGTCGCAGTTTATTTCCAAATGTTGTAGGTATGTGCCTACTTTGTTAGAAGTCAAGGTATATATAACTGTGGACCATTTAAGTGATAAACAGCGTAAATTAAGTTTTGGTTCGGACTTGTGTTTTGTCTCCAGCGCGCGAGAAAGATCTGTACCGCCTTGTAGGCGTCGTCTTAGCATGGTCACTGGGGCATGGAGGTCCTGTGGGTAACTTCTTCAGCGGTACGCTGTACGACTCCAATCCAGATTTAAAACAGAAGATTATTCAGGCGAGTCTCATGTTTAAATTAAAACCGGAGGACTAGTCTTGAATGTTATGGGGTTACTAGCCTTACGGTTACCAGGATTGTATTGTTTAAGGACATAAGATCTGATAGTACTGTAGCATCAAAACACAATTTAAGTGCCAGGTTTCTATCTTTCAGATTGCTGATTCCAAAACAGACAAAGAGTTGAAAAACAACCTGCATCATGAAGATATCTAAGGTATCCTGGATGCTCAAGGTGCAGTCAAGTCGCCAGTGTTACAAAATAAAGATTCCATCTTGAAAATCATCCTTCGTCACGTCCTTGTAGACTCCACGAGGTATCTCTAGGAAGACTTCAAGAAAGGCCTGGAAACTCTGGGTGTACTGGAGGCTATTCAAAAACACCCAGAGCAAGTCCGAGAGCTGTTTACTACGGAGAATATTCGTCCCTTGGACGCTGCCACAGTAGATTCAATTTTTCGCATCGATTTTGACGAACAGGGATCCAATCGAAGAGACAGCCAAGAGCTGGCAATTATCCACTGGAAGGATTATCTTCAAGATTGCGAAAGTATTTTTCAAATTGATCATCTAAGTTGAGAGTGTGAGACGGGATTAGTGGGAATGTATTTCAAGCCTGACAAAAGAGCCGACAATTCACGACGCCACCACTGGTTTCCCAGTTCCTTTTTTCAGGCGTGGTTTTTAAACCAATGTTGACATTGGGAATTGTCGGCTTTTTTCTCAGGTAATCACCACAAAATCCACTGCAAACACACTGGATGCTAAATGCAAGCTTTCATTCGCTCTACATCCAAATAATACATTGACAAGTGCTTTATGTCTACTAGCACTTTCGTACCATATGCAACCTTTTCCGGTTGTCTAGCATGAACTGACCTACCAAGAGACATATCCCTCCAGTCAACTTGTAAAGACCGACTCAATAAGAAGGACAATGACTTATCATATATTCCCTTTGTAGCCACGAGAGACTGCGAGAGTTTTTCCTGTTCTTTATTTTTTCATGTTTTGCTTTGCGTAAAGTTAGTTTAATTAGTGCCTTTATTATCGCGCTTGGAGTAGTCTTTTGTTAGCCTTTTTCATATGCGTATTCTTTCTGTATTCTAGTCTCGGCGTTGCGTTACGTAATCGTTATTGTCAATTTTTGTAATTTCGTTAGGTTCATTATTTTCAGTCCAGTTTAGTATAAAGTCTTATTTTTGGTTCATGTAAATCAGTCGCTTAGTTGTATCCGGAGTTGCCGTACAGATCTTGTAAGTATAGTTTTTTCTGTAATTTTTGCTCGTTTTCTTAGTCATTTGTTTTACTTTAAGTTATCGTTTTTGTAAGGCTTTCGGTCCTCGTTTATTAATTCTGTATTTTCTTTTTTTTGCTGTAATTGTTCTAGTGAATCGAGAAGTAAAAGTCGAATTCAAACTGTACGAGAGTGTTTTTTACATGCATTCAAAGATCTGTTAGTGGATGTCATGTGTTCCGGAGTTGATCGGGAGTGGCAAAGAAGACGCCGTTTTCATTCTGAAGATGCTTTAGACAGTCTGCGACTGAAAAATTCAAGAGCTGGGTACTTGTCGAGAATAACCAAGTTGTACCGAGAAACTGAAGAACTCTTAAATGACTCAAAGAATGTCAATGAAGTTTCGGAGAAATTATTGGACATTGACGAAGCCTTTGCTCGCTTCGAGAAGGCGCATTACGATTACATTGCCACTTTATCTGGAAACTTAGAAGAATGGGAAAGCGAAGCACGTTATTTTAAAGAACATTGCAACCGAAAGATGAATTTTGAATCAAAAATTGAACAATGGATTCATAGCGTAAAGGTGCCAGTTGTAACTCACAAAGATATAGACACACAGCCTGAAGATGTCGTCAGCACCGCGCATTTATCTATTAGACAGCTGAAGGCCAAGCAGGCGTTAGCTCATTTAAAGCTGAAACAGTTAACGCAAAAGCAAGAATTATTACGTCAGGAGGAAGAGACTAAATTAAAGTTAGAAGTTTTGGAGGCACAGTATGAAGTCCAAAAAAACAGACCTGCAAGTTAAGTTGTTGCAAGATGAAGATATCGATTACCCTAATCTTCCGGAGGTGTTTAAAGAGCTGAATCCGTTTGATAAAGGAGTTGAAGGACGAGCTATAAGCGGGTATAAGCAGGAAGACCCTGAGCCCAGAGGCGGACAGAAATCAATTGAATCCAAACGTTGACAGTCACAGTTGAGTCCTAATGCGCTAGAATTCAAAGGTCTACTAGCCAGATCCAGCACAGCCTCCTCTGTTTCAGAAAACGAATATATTTTGCCTGAAGAATTTATAGGCAAGATGGCGTTAACCATAAAGCAGGGGTTTGCGTTGCCGAAGAAGGAGTTGGCAATCTTTGATGGTGATCCCCTCGAGTACTGGAATTTTATTAAATCGTTTGAAACAAGCATCGTCTCTAATGCAGCTAGCGAAAGCGAGAAGCTGATGTACCTTCTTCAGTACACATCGGGTGTAGCAAAGGACACGATCAAATGTTGTTTGTACAAGGATCCTTCCCTAGGATATCAAGCTGCAAGAAAGCTACTTGAGGAACGGTTCGGACATCCCTTCAGAATTGCCTCGCAGTACGTGACCAAGCTAACAGAAGGTCCTCCTCTGAAGCCTTCAGATCGTACAGGATTATTAGCACTTGCTGACCAGTTAAAGGATTGCGAAAATACACCTGAATCTATTGGCTACCTGGATGAAATCAATAGCGCCGACAACCTAAGAAGAATTGTTCAGAGGCTGCCGTTTCATCTCAGGACTAAATTTGTTGAAGTAGCAGATCAAATCCAGGAAGCAGGTCAAAGAACGAACATTAGCCACATTGCAGAATTTGTCAAAATCAAGGCGAGAGCTACAAATAACTCTGTGTTTGGTTGCGTGATAGACGACGCACGAGGCAGATCGGATAGTCAGAGACGTAAGCCTAATCCTAAAAGAGCTACATTGCCCGATGAGCGCGGTAACGCATTCAGTACTCAAGAGATCGATTTCAGAGAAGGACAGTTGAGTTCACCTGGTCACAAAGAAGCCCCATCTACGAGATATGCAGTCTGCCCGGTATGCAATGCAGCTCACCCCTTAGCGAAATGCAAGGTTTTTATAGAGAAGAATTTCGAAGAACGTCTACAATTGATGAGGAAAGCTCAGTTATGCCATAATTGCTTCAAGTACGGCCACATTGCAGTGGGATGCTTAGCAAGGAGTACATGTGAAGTCCAAGGTTGTAAGAGACGACACCATACTTTACTTCACCCTCCGCCCTCACAGCAATCAGTTGAAAACAGAACCAGAGTCTCGGTTGAACAAGGAACCCAAGTAAGCAATGGCACGCCGTTATCAAGTGGACAGACCAACAGTACCTCAACAGGAGGGGGAAAGGTTTGCCTGAGGGTGGTCCCTGTGAAAGTCCGAAGTCGCGATGTAGACAAGGTAGTGGAAACGTACGCACTTCTAGACAGCGGTTCAGATATCTCCTTATGCGACAAGACGCTAGCGAGGGAGCTTGGAGTTCGAGGGCAAGAAAAAACATTCTTCCTGACAACTCAAGAAAGAGAAGACAGCCCAAGAGTTGGTCGTGAGATCAGCCTAACCGTAGAGTCACTTGATGGTACTGACAAGGTTGAAGTTAAAAGACTATGGACTGTTGATAGACTGAACGCCTCACCCCGAAGTATCCCATCAGAGCAAGATACAAGACAGTGGCCTCACCTTGAAGACATAAAGCTACAAAGTATTAGCGAGAAAGAAGTCCGATTAATCGTAGGCACTAACGCACCAGAGGCCTTCTGGGTATTATAAGAAAGGCGTGGTAATAGAGGAGAGCCATATGCCATTCGAACACCTCTTGGTCGGACACTCATGGGCCCAGTGGGACGCATCGATTGCCGAGAACGCCATCTGAATGTTAACTTTGTTCGCTTAAAGGAGTCCGCGAGAAAAGATTGTCTCATGCAGCAGGTCGAAAGGTTCTGGGCCATAGAGAATTACGGCTTGGCGGGTGACTCTAACGTGTGCATGTCAGTGGAAGACAAGAAAGCTCTTGCAATCATGGAACGATCTGTGAAACTTGATCAAGGTCATTATCAGGTGGCGCTTCCCTGGAGACAGTACCCACCATTCCTGCCTTATAATCGGCCCATGGCAGAACGAAGGCTTCAAGTACTGAAGAGAAGGTTTCTACAAGATGAAAAACTCTTTGAAAGTTACAAGACCACCATGGAAGAGTACATTGCTAAGGGACACGCAAGAAAGGTACCGTGTAACGAGGTTCATGTAGACGACAAGCGGCCGCTGTGGTATTTACCTCACCACCCTGTGCTAAACAAGCCTGGCAAAACCAGAGTAGTCTTCGGCTGTGCAGTAAAGTACGGACGAACATCTCTTAACGATCAGCTTCTTACTGGACCTGACTTGACTAATTCTATAGTTGGCGTGTTGATGAGATTCCGGGAAGAACGAGTCGCGTTATTAGCTGACATCGAGTGCATGTTCCATCAAGTTAGAGTACCACCAGACGACCAAGACGCGTTTAGATTCCTCTGGTGGCCGGATGGTGACTTGAACCAGCAACCAGTCGATCATCGTATGGGAGTTCATTTGTTTGGTGCAACGTCGTCACCGAGTTGTTGCAACTTCGCTTTGAAAAGGAAGTCAGAAGATAACAAAGACGAATTCCCGGAAGAAGTGGTCAGGACAGTCAAAAGAAACTTTTACGTCGATGACTGCCTCAAGTCGGTTAAATCTGCAAAAAACGCTGTGGAATTTGTGCATCAGCTAAGAAGCATTCTGTCCAAAGGAGGATTTCGATTAACCAAATGGTTGAGTAACAGTTCAGAGGTCTTGGACTGCATTCCGCGAGCTGAGAGAGCCCCGTCAGTACTTGACCTTCACCTGGACAAAGTAAACCCACCGATCCAACGGACGTTGGGGCTCAAGTGGGATTTAGAGAAAGACGAGTTTACTTTCAAGGTTAACAAAAAGAGACAGACCAAATACCCGTCGGGGAATACTCAGCATGATGAGTTCCGTTTATGATCCACTTGGGTTGGTCGCTCCAGTTGTTCTAACGGCAAAGAAGTTTTTGCAAGATCTTTGTAAAAAGAAAATTGGATGGGACGACCCAATCAGTGATGAAGATGGTGAAAGATGGGAGAAATGGAAGAGTCAATTACCCAGTCTCTCTCGGATCTCTCTTGGAGGATGCGTTAATCCGTTGTACCTTGGAGACTTGAAATTTGCCGAGTTGCACAACTTCGCAGACGCGTCGCAGATAGCATATGCAGCGGTCTCGTATCTCAGAATGGTAGACGTTGAAGATAGAATCCATTGCACATTTCTTATTGGAAAATCTCGCCTAGCACACCTGAAACCTATGACTGTACCGAGATTGGAGCTGTCCGCGGCAGTCTTAGCTGTTCAGTTAGACAAGTCTGTTCGAGAGGAATTGGACGTTCCGATTACACAAGCAACATATTGTTCAGACTCCACCTGTGTGTTGCAGTACATCAGAAATCAGTCGAAGAGATTTCACACGTTTGTTGCAAACAGACTCTCAGTTATTCACGAGAACTCAGCCCCCCACCAGTGGAGACACATAAGTTCCGAGCTCAACCCGGCTGATGAAGTTAGTGGAGGTCTCACAGTAGAAGAGATGTGTGCAAACAGCAAGTGCCTAAATGGTCCTCAGTTTCTAACCAGGAGAGATGAATTTTGGCCTCGTGATCCTACACCTCATGAACCGGAGTTATCCGATGACGATCCAGAGATCGAACGTGCTCAGTCTAACAGCCAATCATCGTCTGGCCATCAAAGTGGAGATGTTCTTTCAAGTTTGATCGAGCGCCATTCATCATGGGAAAGATTAAAGAGGGCAGTGGCCTGGTTACATAGGTTTAGAACGTGGTTCATTGAGCGATACAGTCGAAGATCAATCAGTTCCAAAGTTAAGAGTAGTGTAAATAGAAGAGTCCTGTCGGTAGACGAAATGAAAGAAGCTGAAAAGGAGATTATCAAGCACACACAGAGAATTTCATTTCCCGAAGTCATCCAGGCCTTGCAAAGGATTGGTTCATTACAGCACTCGCGTCAGGCAACTTCCGAGCTAAAGAACCTTAAGATGGCTGGGCATATACGCAAACTTCATCCGTTGCTGGACGAGATGGGAATTCTAAGAGTTGGAGGACGACTGGAAAACCCTCTAATCGACTACGATGCAAAGCATCCAATCATTCTGCCTTACCGAGATCACGTGACAGATTTAATCATCTCGCAGCATCATCAGAAAACCGGTCATCTGGGTCAAGAGTACGTTTTGTCTAGCCTGCGCCACCAGTATTGGGTAATTAAAGGACGATCAGCTGTGCGTCGTGTGATCAGTGGCTGTTTTCTGTGCGAGAAACTTGGTGCCGCGCGTGGGGAACAGCTGATGGTTGATCTTCCAAAGGAAAGACTGATGTCCGAAGAACCGCCGTTTACTCATATGGGTGGAGCGTGGGAAAGGATCATTAGATCGATTCGTAAAATCCTTAAAGCCTTGCTGGGACAACAACTCGTCACTGATGAAATGCTGCAAACCCTCATGGCCGAAGTTGCAGGTATTTTGAACAGCCGACCTTTGACACCAGTGAGTAGCGACCCTAAGGACCTAGAACCTCTCACGCCGAATCATCTGCTGTTATTGAGATCAAATCCAAGTTTGCCCGTTGGGTCCTTTGGCAAGGAAGATAGTTACAGCAAGCGCCGATGGCGACATCTACAAGAAAGAGCAAAGTGGATGAAGCCTCGTCGTAGCTTGGAGATCGGAGATCTAGTATTGATTGCAGATGAAAATGTCCATCGCGGAAAATGGCCGTTATGCAAAGTTGTTGATGTCTTTCGCGGAAAAGACGGATTTGTCAGATCAGCAAAGGTTAAGACGAGTCTAACCGTTCTTACAAGGCCAGAAACAAAGTTATGCTTCCTTGAAGGACAGAGAGCGCCACATTGAACTTAGAAAAAAAAACGAACCCTTTTTTTCTCCAGAAGCTGTGAAAAAGGAATTTATTTCATCACTACTAAGAATTCTATTTAAGGATCGCGGACTTACGCTCGTGTCTAGGTAATGACTCTATTAATGAACTGTAAAGAGACTTGGATAGTTCATTGGGGCGGGCATGTAGCCACGAGAGACTGCGAGAGTTTTTTCCTATTCTTTATTTTTTCATGTTTTGCTTTGCGTAAAGTTAGTTTAATTAGTGCCTTTGTTATCGCGCTTGGAGTAGTCTTTTGTTAGCCTTTTTCATATGCGTATTCTTTCTGTATTCTAGTCTCGGCGTTGCGTTACGTAATCGTTATTGTCAATTTTTGTAATTTCGTTAGGTTCATTATTTTCAGTCCAGTTTAGTATAAAGTCTTATTTTTGGTTCATGTAAATCAGTCGCTTAGTTGTATCCGGAGTTGCCGTACAGATCTTGTAAGTATAGTTTTTTCTGTAATTTTTGCTCGTTTTCTTAGTCATTTGTTGTACTTTAAGTTATCGTTTTTGTAAGGCTTTCGGTCCTCGTTTATTAATTCTGTATTTTCTTTCTTTGCTGTAATTGTTCTAGTGAATCGAGAAGTAAAAGTCGAATTCAAACTGTACGAGAGTGTTTTTTACACCCTTCATACCTATGAATGATTGCACATGAAAAGGCTAAATACTGTAATAGCTATTGCCCTATTTTCTTTACAATTTAGCCGGAGACGCCCGAGCAACCCTGGGGGACGTCCTCTCCTTCGCTACTGGAGCAGATGTACCGCCCGTGTTAGGGTTCTATAACAGCCCCGTTATCGCCTTTACAGATATGGCTTTCGCAACCGCCAATACCTGCGCCACAACGTTGAGGTTACCAACCGTGTATGGCAGTTATGATGAATTCAAGGAGAAAATGGACTTCAGTATTCTGAACTCTCCTTGTTTTGGACACAAAAGTCACGTCCTTGTTCTGACTAATTTCAGAGGCGTTTTTCATAATCATGATCGTTTTTTAAGTCTGTTTGTTACCAACTAATAGTGCAATATTAACAAGGGCAGAAATTATACCTAACGAGCTTCAAATATTTAGGACAGTGCTAGAAAGAATATCATCGCGGACTTTGTAATTCAATTTCTGAAGTAAATTTTCATTGTTTTGTTCTAGTCGAAACAAATTTTAATAAGTAAGTTAAGTTCGCCTGTTCGTTGTCGAACGCATCAGACATCAAACGAGGTCAGCCGCTTTTTCATAAGAAAAGAATCTGCTCTCTCATGCACCGGTTTGTGATTGGTTCAAGTTTTGAAATTTTGCTCAAAGGCTAGGGAGGGCGGTTAGTTTTTCTAAAATGTTAAGTTTGATAGGCAAGTTACTGTTTTTCATTACTTACGCTGGTGTTTGTATTGCTTTGCACGCGCCAATCATGTACAGTCGAACCTCTCTAATACGAACACCGAAGGGACAGAGCGAAGTGTCCGCCGTATTAGGGTGGATTTGTCGCGTAATTTTTACGTGCGTACGTGCGTAAAATTTTCGTTCGCAACTAAAATAGAGGCAATGCATAAAAGGTCGCTCGTAAGCGTAAAAGTTGACCCTCTCTCAACTTCTCATTTAACCTCAGCACTTTTTACGTTGCCTCTATTTTATTTACGTGATTAAAATTTACGGGCGTTAACGAGCGTAGCCAAAAACGCGTCAGTGGAAATCAATCTTTATAGAGGGGTCTGTATAAAAGAGGTCACCATGATGACTTCACTACTGCAAAGTTCGTCGTTTGACCTTGGCCTTAGTACATTAACTGTTTACTAAGACTTCACTTCATCAGTAGGGCGTTTTTTAATTTTCTAATAAACAAATGTCTGCTAACTACAAACCATAATTTTGAAAACACTAATTTATGTAAAGTGTGAGCAACAATGACCTTCGCCTCGTTTTGCCTCAATGCGATTTTCCGTTTACATATACTTCTTTACTTCCAAAAAAACAAAAAATGGTGGAAAAAGAAAGGTGAATAATAAGCTAAGATGTCAATGAATTGATAACTTTCTCCCCACAAAGTCAACCGTCCGACGGTACAGTTCTTTACCACAAGTCGAGGTTAACAGGTCAACGAGACGTTGTAGTTCTTCGTACTCTGTGTCATGCAAGGGGTTTGATGTGGGAGGCACTTGAACATGAGGCAAATTGGTGGAAGCAAGCTCGTCGATGTTAACACCCATCCATGCATCATTTGGGTCCCGGCCTTCTCCAAAGGCTGTTAAATGTAGATTTGTCCAAAAGATCTGGGCCGGAGTGTTACTACCTTCCTTAGAAATCTTGTGATTGTTATGAGCAGAAACAAACTCCGCGAGATTCTTGTTCAATCGCGGTAGGTAGACATAGAGAAGACAAAATAGGTCGGTCTCATTCAGAGGGTCAAGAATATGGGGCGCCGTTTGTAAAAAAAATGATTTAGCTTAATTTTGTCATTTTTTTCGTTATTTATTAAATAAAGTTTTCTGATATGATATCATACGTCAATGATTTGATATAATAAATGTTGATTTCAAATCATGCGTTTATGATTTGATATAATAAATTATTATTTAAAATCATGCGTTTATGATTTGATATAATAAATTCTGATTTCAAATCATACCTTTATGATTTGATACAATAAATTATTTTTTCAAATCATACCTTTAAGATTTGATATAATAAATATTGATTTCAAATCATAAGTTTATGATTTGATATCATAAATATTGATTTCAAATCATAAGTTTATGATTTGATATAATAAATCCTGATTTCAAATCATTCGTTTAATTTATGATTTGATATAGTAAATCCTGATTTCAAATCATAAGTTTATGATTTCATATAACAAGTTCTGATTTTAAATCATAAGTTTATGATTTGATATAATAAATCCTGATTTCAAATCATAAGTATACGATTTCATATAATAATATCAGCAAAACCAAGATTTAATGTAATAATTAACAGCGTGACTTGGCACGTGGGTTACTAGCGCGGGAATAATCGCAACGATGGCGACACAACCAGATCAGCTATCGAGGTGAATCGCTTCTGCGGTCTCTAGAGCCGTAGAAAGGGCGGTTGACCAAGCTTTGGCATCCCTTCCGAGCCTTCCTGGCAATTCAGGTTTTGTTCCTGCGACACAAGAGGTATGTAACATTGATGTATCACTGCTAAAGCATCCCAGTCGCTGCCGGGGTGATGACCTGTGTGTCGATGTGATTAACAAAGAAATCATTATTGATGTCTTCCAAGCGCCTCATCTATTTCTTACATGTTGCACTGCATCATTAGTTAAGGGGGTTGCATGTTAATCGGAAAGCTATGACTATATTTACGAGGGAAAGAGGACTTTTGGACCTTTCGCTTGTCTGGCGCATTGCGTGACACATGCGGCTCATGGTTAATACCATGTCAGTTAGATTAGATGTGTTTGCTTCCTTTTTTTATGTTCTTTTGGTAGCCATACTAAAAAAACATACAGTGAATGATTGTTTTTATTTCACAAAGTAAGGCGAGAAACTGATTTACCTGTCATAGTCATAGCTTTCCGATTAACGTGCAATCCCCTTAACTAATGATGCAGTGCTTGCCTAGTCCCTGTACGGCGTCTTTCCAGGCCCTCTCGGTCAATGCATTTCGGTGACGTATCCGAGGCGAACGGCCGGGAGACGCCTAGACAATCTCGGAGTGCGCATGCGTGAGCAGTTTTGCATTTTTGAAAAGTTCACACGGTAAAATCTATAAATAACTTTGCGCGTGAATATCCTTCGCTTCAAGATCGGCACTATTGACACTATTGTAAAAATAACTAACCTGGTTTCTGTTATTAAAGAACAAAATATTACTTTGAATCGGAAAGAATACTACTGTAACGTGCAAGTAATTTCTCTTTTAGTTTATTTTCAAATGAACCATTAATTAAAAATGATATTTCTTTATTGATAACAAGACTTGAAACAGTAGTTTGTTGACATTCTACCAAATTTAGAGACCAAATTCAACAGCCTGTCCGATAAGTTTGATAAGCTTCCAAATCCCAAAATTAAATTACATAAAATATTTCGAAGTGAAATGATGGCGAGAAATTTATAGGAGCAAGAGAAAATAGAGAAACGAAAGATAGCTTTTCATATCGAAGAATAAATATAAACTTATTTCTTTAGCTTACCTTCCGATTCTTGATCAAATAAATTTTTGCGACGCTATTTTGCTTAGCCTACAAATAGTTTTTGAGATGAGATAAAGTTCAAATTAGTTTAATGAAATAAATGAATACGAAAGGCCAAAGGACTTTCAACAATGAAAACGTACATAGAATAAAAATGCTCCGTAATCTCCGTGGCGGCTGGACATCTTTCATCATCGCGGAAAAGTTATTGACAGCTCGCCCGCTTCCAAAAGCTCCGCCCCAAGTGAGACAAAATGTCTCACTTCTCCGAGTTTGTCTAGGCCTCAAAAACTTTCTCGGACCACGTGACCCGAAACGCATCGGCCGCGCATAATAATGAGGCCTAGGGACTAGGCAAATACATTGCAACATGTAAGAAATAGATGAGGCGCTTGGAAGACATCAATAATGATTTTTTTGTTAATCACATCGACACACAGGTCATCACCCCGGCAGCGACTGGGATGCTTTAGCAGTGATACATCAATGTTACATACCTCTTGTGTCGCAGGAACAAAACCTGAATTGCCAGGAAGGCTCGGAAGGGATGCCAAAGCTTGGTCAACCGCCCTTTCTACGGCTCTAGAGACCGCAGAAGCGATTCACCTCGATAGCTGATCTGGTTGTGTCGCCATCTTTACGATTATTCCCGCGCTAGTAACCCACGTGCCAAGTCACGTGGTTACTTATTACTTATTAAATTAAATCATGGTTTTACTGATATCAAATAATGATATTTATTATATGAAATCGTATACTTATGATTTGAAATCAGGATTTATTATATCAAATCATAAACTTATGATTTAAAATCAGAACTTATTATATGAAATCATAAACTTATGATTTGAAATCAATATTTATTATATCAAATCTTAAAGGTATGATTTGAAAAAATAATTTATTATATCAAATCATAAAGGTATGATTTGAAATCAGAATTTATTGTGTCAAATCATAAACGCATGATTTTAAATAATAATTTATTATATCAAATCATAAACGCATGATTTGAAATCAACATTTATTATATCAAATCATTGACGTATGATATCATATCAGAAAACTTTATTTAATAAATAACGAAAAAAATGACAAAATTAAGCCAAATAATTTTTTTTACAAACGGCGCCCCATACAAGAACACCCTCCCTTTCGAGGTCATAAAATTCGGACTTGAAAACTGATAGCTCGTGTTCGTTAACTGATCGGTTATGTCGTTCTATCTTCTGATTATATACCGAGGACCCGACAATAACAGACCTTGCATCCTCTCCCCAAGCCGACGTCATATCCCTCCACACCAAAACATTCTCTCCACCATGGTCACTGCGGACTCGCTGTGGTCTGCCGTACCTGCGAATAGCTTCGTTGAAAGAAAGAACAGTTTCTGACTTATTGTTTGTTGAGCAGCGGCAGAACGTTATGAGGCGGCTAAAACCATCGATACAGTGATGTATCACAAACCTCCATCTAATTAATTTGTGGTTACCGTCAAGGTGCCACAAATATTTAGGATAAGGCAAGGAGTAAACACGTCACCGAATTGCTGGCCTCTACCTTGTTGTTACAGAGGGATCTAAGTCATGTATAGCCTTGCGTATTTTGCTGCGCTGAACATTGATTCCTTGGGCTCTAAGGTGACCTTGCAGCATAACCTCGCCGGCATTGGGATGATTCCCCTTGATAGAAGAGACAGCATGCTGAATATCAGAGTGACGGGTTTCTTGTAGATTGTATTCGGCTATCGCTTTATACACTGTAGGACGGGATACCTGTAAGTCTTCGGCAATACGGGAAACCGGTATCTTAAGCCGTAGCAACCCTTCCAATCGCTCTTTGGATAAGGCCTTTGAAGGTCTTCCTGCTTTCCTAAATTAACAGAAAGTATTTCATTGGTTGTCGTGATTAATAGCTTACAAATAATTATCAGTGGCGGATCAAGGGGAAGCCCCCCTTAATTTTGGACCAAACTGAGGCCCGAATCGCGAAGGGCCGGAAAAAAGTTTTTTGGGACCACCCGTCCCCCCCCTTGCCTTATCAGCCTAGAAAGAGGGCTGGCATGACCGTTTGACTCCACTTCAGTACTATAATCCGAAAAGTCTTTATCACAGCATCTTATAAGACCTTCTTATAATTGAAAAACAACAAAATTAAAAGGATGGGTAGCGTTATGATAAGTCACTTCACATGAATACAATAGTTAATAATAATAAATAATAATTCCCAGAATTGAAACAGTCCTCAAATTTACAATTTGCTAGGAATAATGTATTCTCTCAATAATATTTAGGAGACATTCACAATGATAATATGTAGTATACCTGTAGGGCGGGCGTTTTTTAACGGAAAATCAGAGGTACATTGATCGGGATTGGGATAGTGGCCGAAATCTTGAAAAGCCAAGAAAATCAGTTTTTGACTCGTCCCAACTGTCATTACCGAATAAAAAAAAAAACGTGGATCTCGCCAACCTCGTCCCTAGGGTCGAGGTTAGATTAGGGTCAGGGAAGAGGTTGGGATCGCGCTGCTAAATACGCCTGCTTTTGCAGGCTAAATGTCGTAGCGTAGCTAGTAACTTACCGAATTTGATGCAAGTTTACTCCATTGCTTGAACCTGCCTGATTGCAAGCTGCAGTAGTTAGTTGGTCACTGGAAGCTGACTATAATATTGCGAGGAAAAGACGATTAATCAGACCTGACGTACATTTCTCGCCGCCTGGGGCGGTTTTAATGCACGGCTCGTACTGCGTAAGACAAAAGTGTCACGCGACGCTATGTCTCGGAAAATACCAGAAAATAGCAGAGGTGTCACCACACAGGGAGAAATTTAGGTGGTGGTGTTGTAAACTCGAGCAATTCTAATATCCTAGATGCTCAATGGGAAATTACGTGACTATTAAAAGGTCAAAATCGATCTAGGGGGTGTACTCAAGGGAAGATTAATCGCGGCCGATTCCGCCAAGGCCTTCAAACTCTATCAAACCCTGTTTTAAGTCAAAACCATTTATTTCGCTACTTGTTTACGAAAGGAGACATTTTCTCACGACCCTGATTCGTTAAATATTAGGCCGGTACGACAAGCAAAAGTGTCACGCAACGGTTTTCGTCGGACGATAGGCCAGGTTAATAGCAGAGCTGACCTTTAAGCCCGGGTGGGGGGGCACTTGGGTATTTTTTGGGTGGGTATGTGCCGCCCGGGACTCCAAATTGGCACCCCGTTCTAAAAAAAATTTCCCCTAAAATTGATACCCCGTTCTAGAAATAGGCCAATTTTTTATACCCCGTTCTAGAATTCGCCCTAAAACTAACACCCCGTTCTAGAAATGGGCCAATTTTTTATACTCCGTTCTAGGGTGCAACAAGAGTACAACGGCTTGCTTGTTAACGCACTGAACCGTATTTTTAAAAGCAATCTGTCCTTGAATGCTTTCAAATGGCTGCTTACAAAAGTGGAAAGCTTTCGTGCGTTCGAAATATTATACCCCGTTCTAGAAACCGCGTCTAAAATGGATACCCCGTTCTAAACCAGGAGCTTCAAAATCACGACCCCTTTGGGCGACACAAGCCCGTATAGGTAATGTATGGGAGTACCCCCCCCGGCCTTTAAGCAACAATGAATAGTCTATTGCAAGAACTTACATGGTGATGATTTTCCATTGTTAGATGATCTTTATTCCCTTCCTTGCAAAGATTTCTTGCAACAGAACTTACCTGTTGAATCGTTGATGTCGGCGTTGAAGTATCCGTCGGCTGCACATGTGCCGGGACATGTTGGTCACGTTGGTTTGCTGGGGAATTCTGAGAAAACGGCATAAAATTAATAAGACGTAACCCGCGCATTCAAAGCAATCTCAAAAGACTGAAGTTCAAGCTAGATGCTTACCCGGGCAAGAACAGCACTCACTGTCTCGCTGACGGCTCGAGAAACGGCCTCTGAGAGGGAGCGCGTAAGGTCTTGATCACCAGACTCGACTCGGAAGGCTAAGAATTCCCGCCATTTCCATGGAATAAAATACAGTTTTGGCGCGCTGGTGAGTCAAAAATTAATTGACCAGCGACGCGACAAAATCCATTTTTTACAAATAATAAATTTACACTCGGCGAGATGAAACTTCATTATTTTTAAATAATGAAATTACACAAAAAGGGCATAGGATGGGGCGCCGTTTGTAAAAAAATGATTTAGCTTAATTTTGTCATTTTTTTCGTTATTTATTAAATAAAGTTTTCTGATATGATATCACACGTCAATGATTTGATATAATAAATCTTAATTTCAAATCATGCGTTTATGATTTGATATAATAAATTATTATTTAAAATCATGCGTTTATGATTTGATACAATAAATTCTGATTTCAAATCATAAGTTTATGATTTCATATAATAAGTTCTGATTTTAAATCATAAGTTTATGATTTGATATGATAAATTATTTTTTCAAATCATACCTTTAAGATTTGATATAATAAATATTGATTTCAAATCATAAGTTTATGATTTGATATAATAAATGCTGATTTCAAATCATTCGTTTATGATTTGATATAGTAAATCCTGATTTCAAATCATAAGTTTATGATTTCATATAATAAGTTCTGATTTTAAATCATAAGTTTTATGATTTGATATAATAAATCCTGATTTCAAATCATAAGTATATGATTTCATATAATAAAAATCATTATTTGATATCAGTAAAACCATGATTTAATTTAATAAGTAATAAGTAACCACGTGACTTGGCACGTGGGTTACTAGCGCGGGAATAATCGTAAAGATGGCGACACAACCAGATCAGCTATCGAGGTGAATCGCTTCTGCGGTCTCTAGAGCCGTAGAAAGGGCGGTTGACCAAGCTTTGGCATCCCTTCCGAGCCTTCCTGGCAATTCAGGTTTTGTTCCTGCGACACAAGAGGTATGTAACATTGATGTATCACTGCTAAAGCATCCCAGTCGCTGCCGGGGTGATGACCTGTGTGTCGATGTGATTAACAAAAAAATCATTATTGATGTCTTCCAAGCACCTCATCTATTTCTTACATGTTGCACTGCATCATTAGTTAAGAGGATTGCACGTTAATCGGAAAGCTATGACTATGACAGGTAAATCAGTTTCTCGCCTTACTTTGTGAAATAAAAACAATCATTCACTGTATGTTATTTTAGTATGGCTACCAAAAGGACATAAAAAAGGAAGCAAACACATCTAATTTAACTGACATGGTATTAACCATGAGCCGTATGTGTCACGCAATGCGCCAGACAAGCGAAAGGTCCAAAAGTCCTCTTTCCCTCGTAAATATAGTTATAGCTTTCCGATTAACATGCAACCCCCTTAACTAATGATGCAGTGCAACATGTAAGAAATAGATGAGGCGCTTGGACGACATCAATAACGATTTTTTTGTTAATCACATCGACACACCGGTCATCACCCCGGAAGCGACTGGGATGCTTTAGCAGTGATACATCAATGTTACATACCTCTTGTGTCGCAGGAACAAAACCTGAATTGCCAGGAAGGCTCGGAAGGGATGCCAAAGCTTGGTCAACCGCCCTTTCTACGGCTCTAGAGACCGCAGAAGCGATTGACCTCGATAGCTGATCTGGTTGTGTCGCCATCTTTACGATTATTCCCGCGCTAGTAACCCACGTGCCAAGTCACACTGTTACTTATTACATTAAATCATGGTTTTACTGATATCAAATAATGATATTTATTATATGAAATCATATACTTATGATTTGAAATCAGGATTTATTATATCAAATCATAAACTTATGATTTAAAATCAGAACTCGTTATATGAAATCATAAACTTATGATTTGAAATCAGGATTTACTATATCAAATCATAAACGAATGATTTGAAATCAGGATTTATTATATCAAATCATAAACTTATGATTTGAAATCAGGATTTATTATATCAAATCATAAACTTATGATTTGAAATCAATATTTATTATATCAAATCTTAAAGGTATGATTTGAAAAAATAATTTATTATATCAAATCATAAAGGTATGATTTGAAATCAGAATTTATTACATCAAATCATAAACGCAAGATTTGAAATCAACATTTATTATATCAAATCATAAACGCATGATTTGAAATCAACATTTATTATATCAAATCATTGACGTATGATATCATATCAGAAAACTTTATTCAATAAATAACGAAAAAAATGACAAAATTAAGCTAAATCATTTTTTTTTACAAACGGCGCCCCATAGGCCAGCATGAAGGTTAACTTCATTATTTGTAAGTAATAGATTTGCCACCACAGAGGTTAACTTCATTATTTACAAATAATAGATTCTCGGCGAGATGAAACTTCGTGATTTATAAAAACTGAATTCACAATCCAGTTTAACTTCATTATGTATAAATAATGGTTTTGCCAGCATAAAGGTGAACTCCAGTATTTACAAATAATGAATTTACTCTGCAGGTGTAGTCCATTATTTATAAATAATGAATTGTAGTTGTCTGCCTGATTTATAAATAAAGAAACTTGTTTGATGACTATTTATACATAATTTCTTTACAGATCGGTATTATATAGATATCAGGTTTGACAAGAAATAACGATTTACATATCATTAAGTAAGTAGCTGTTCGTTATTTATAAATAAATAAAAAGAGGTAAAAAGAATGGTTATTGCCAAAGGAAAAGTTAGAGGCAAGTAATAAAGTGATGACAGGCACCATATATAAAAAAAACGTCTTTTTCTGATGTTCATCACCAAATTAAACCAATCACTTAATTAGACTTGAATTGCAAAATAGGAAAGTAAATTTGTCTTGCTTATAAGGTTGATGTCGGCGTACACGAGTAAGATCAAAAGTAAATCTGTAAATCATAACTGTATTTTAATGTTAGCGAAAGTAGCAATCCAGTTTAATATTAGGTTATTTACAGATCGCAACGGCCTTGGTTTGCAAGCCCTGTTAACAAGAAATTAACTCTCTCCCTCTTAGACAATTTTATTTGTCACTCCAACGTTTGAAAATGTGGCCGAATTCCTGTGGTGTTACCATCCAAGTAAACTCTCTTTTGCAGAGCTTTTGCGTGGAAAAATTTATTTTTTACGGGATCAGTTTTCAAAAAGAATTTCGGCCACTTTTAGGGGTGGAGAGTTAAAAGGGTTAAAACTACTCTTAATTAATGATAACATAACTCTACACGGTTAAACCTTTACTCACGCGAAGCAGAAGATAAAGTCTACTTACACTAATGTATTTGTATCTGTTAGTATCCGATCAGTTTTTGAAACGTTCTCTCTAAATGTCACTGACACAATGCGCTCTTTAAAAATATTCGCTGCAGTTTTAAATTTTGGGCTTCATCTGCCCCTTGACTGTTATCAATTAAAGATTCATTCGTGGATAACAGTCTTCATAGGTTAAATATAAAAAAGACACACAACACAGCAACAAACACTGAACTACCTGGTGGATTTCATCAGAGAGTTCTGGGTGGATAACCAGTTGAACACACAAATGGCTTTCTCTCTTTTGTGATCAAAATTTGTTTCTTCATTTCTGATAAAATGTTCCAAAGCGTTTGCCTGTCCGTCTTGATGGTCTCTGTTCCAACATAATTGGTCAGGAGACGAGAAGCGTCTTTGATAAGTCTTGAATGGATTTGTTGTGACACTCGTATTTTCAGCCAGGCTGAGTCAATTTGTCAGCCTCGTCTTATCAATCGCTGCCAGATCCCTTTGCCCACTTAGCAAGCTCTGTTTTAGTCCGTCTTTTAATGCAGGAAGCTTGATTTCATTTTGTGACATACTGGCGCCCTGTGAGCTTAATTCTCTGTTACCTTTTATCATTCCTTAATTGCTACTGCAAGGTGAAGTCAACACAGGTTCCCATGATACTTCCAATTTAGCTGGAGCTGTTATTTTCCTCCGCTCTAAGTTGTCCCATTTGGTTTATTACGGCTTGGATTGTAATTTGTCATTTTTAAAACCCCGATGACTTTGATCAACACTGAGTCATTTTAGCCATAGACACATTGTTTTCTTATTACCTTTGTCGCTTCACACATAATTGAAGCTTCAGGGATCATTAGATGGCATCTTAACGGTTACACCCCTATAGAATATTTTTTGCCCTTCTCTAAAATGGACACCAAAACTGCCTATTAGTATCAATTTCTGACCATCCATTTGCCAACTTATAATCATCTACACCTAAAATAATATTCATTTCTCGAGTTAAAGCGCATCAAACATAATGTTTTAGCGAATGTAATACAACTGAAATCTTTTAATGATGATACACAATGCGAAGTGAAATAAGAATGTAACTGATGTTTAAAAGCACTGCTATTGTACTGTTTGTCCAGTGCATTTGGTCTCAAGGAGTGGGTCGACAAGTTAAAGATTCCAACTGCTTTTACGTTTGTACTGTCCAAATTTCCTTCTGCAATTTTTATACTGACTGTCGCATTGCTTTCGACTGTTGGTCGGGTCAGTGTTTTTTTTACACAAACTGACACGACGAGTAGTTACGTCGTTGGTAAGTGAAAGAGTGGAGTATTTTTTCAGGCCGATTCAGTGTTCGCTCCGAGAGCTTCGTCTTAGGGGGGTGTTTACGTGACACCGGGGCGAATTTCAAGCCGGCGCGAGTTCACTTCGGTTCCCTCTCATGGCTCTGTATTTGTTTACATGATACCACCACAAAATGTCATACCGGTGCGAGTCACACCGGCGTGAGTTCACCCCGGTTGTTGTACCGAAGCGAGAATTTCAATCCGGTACAAAATTTCGCAACGGTATCATGTAAACGCAAAACTACCACTCGTTTTGCAGTGAAATCGATCTGCTGTAAGACTGGAACGAGTAGCGCATGAGTAATTTTTGTCAATCTTAGATGGCTTCATCAGCTTCAACACGTTTACATGATGACCCAGTCATCATAACGCGATGCGAAATTAAGAAGTCATCCCGGTATGAAACTCGCGCCAGTATGAGTTTTCTCCTGTAAACACCCCCTTGCTAAACGCGTCCGTCAGAACTTACCCCCTACAGATACTTTTCTGAAAGCAATTAATCAAATTAAATTTATTTCTTTGCTCTGTTTTTCTCTTTAGAGTACGAGCTATTTCCAAAGACAAGGTCGTGAGTTACATGAGCGGGCATCAAACCCTTTTGAATGTTCAACAGCATTATTAACATTTCGCCCTGTGTGAATTTACCTATAGGTCTCAACCATGTTGGGAAGTATGGCTTGAACAGCGTTGAGGGCACTCGCAGTCCACCTAATGTGTACCTGAGTTGGAGTCCCACTGTTGTGGTCGTGTGTAGGTTGAGTTTGTTGTTGGTTCTCGTACTTGGTCCGGGAGATTATTCCGCTCCGAGTACTTCGGTTCTCCCCGGCCCCAAAGTCGCAAGAATTAAAAGGCAAAAACACACACAAATAAAATTTAGCCTGGAAAATGGCTTTCTCGTTTTACTAGACCCGTACAACTCCCTATTAATCAGTTTTTGTCCGCATTTCTTGAAGAACAAATAGTTGTACTTCCTTCACGAACCTAAAAAACTCTGGAAGTTTCGCAGTTATTTGTTTAGGTTCCCATTCACCGCTATTGAGCAACTCGTCCCACTCTCTCCGGTGTAGATGAAGATCGGTCTGCAAGAAAATAACGGGAAAATAGTATGGGGCTACGCTCGCCCGCGAGAAGTGCGCCAGAGCGTAGCCCCATACCTAAAAAAATGTGTTAATCTACCCATCCGAGAAATTTTGCTAATCACGTGACCGTACGCCCGACCGACCGTCCGTCCAAATCACAGGCAAACCAATGTAAAATAACTCAATCAACAGGTATGGCAACCCAAATGCAACTCGAGGATATTTCGCCGGGAAATCGCATAGCCACCAGCGTCTTGTGAAGCAGAGACAACCAAAGAGTCAATAAATACGACAACGGAAAGCGGAAATTGTTTCTGTATCCGTATATTAAGCGAGACGATGAATTTCAAATTTCAGAGGAATTGTAAAAACTGGTAAAATTCTGAAGATTTCTTGTGAAAGATGTCATTTTCTGAAATTTGACATTTATTTTCTCGGGCTCCCATGAGAAATAGTCATTGGGGTTATTACAGATAACTCATTGCATCTATAGCCTTTGAAAATATGCTTAAAATGCTACTACGACGAAAATTTTTGTCTTTGTTCCCGAGTTTTTTTCCCATAAATCTTTTCTATAGGTTCAAAATTAGACAAATAGCGAAAAATTTGAACCTTACTTGCGTCCGCGGGCTGGAAATTTCCTTCCAAAAAGTGCGTAAATACCGTCCGCCATTACACGGTTCGCAAAACAATAGCCCGCGAGATCTCCGCAAAGCGGTGTTGCGTTTGACCACGTGAGCTCTGCACTGTGACGTAAAACATCAACCAAAAGATTTGCATTGGGAAGAGTTTGTGGGTTTAGATCGATCCGTCAATATAATGTCGTCGCAATCCGAATCGTCTTCCTCCAGTTCTTCTGGAAGCGACACAGAAGAAGTTTATAACATGGAAGAAGATTTGTCTAACTTCGTTCCTTACGAAGAAGATTTAGAGCCGCTGGCAACAGAGGAGGAAGCAGCCGAGCAAGATGCAAGGATGGCTGAAGAACTTGAAGAGGAACTCCGCTATGTTTTTGTTTAAGTTTCTGAGCAATTATCTGTTGTTTTTTTTTTTTACTTTTGTTTGGTCGTACTTTATTACAAAGTAAACATGAAAGCCTCTGTTTGCACTTATTAGTTTTTGTTGACGCCGCCGATCGCCTCTGTTACCATGCAAACTGAGTCCTAGTTTGTTATCGCCGAGGTTTTTTTAATGGCTTTTAGAATCTTTATTCCGATTAATTATATTATTCGTAATCTCTTTCATTTTTTATTCCAGTTTATATTCGAACACTATTGTTTCTGTACTTTTGGGACTGCAGGTGCTTCTGCTCGAATTGCTCAGTTGGCTTCACCACTAAACCAGAAGAGTGCCAGTGCTGCCGGGAAATCGACCGCTGTGATGAAGTTATGGAAAGGTTTGGCGATACCAGTCAGGGTATTACGCTCCATCCTGGGTTCCAGGATGTCTGCCTCAATCACCACGTTTCAGAAGTAGCAGCATTGGGACTGAAAACAAAATCTGGAAAGTCGTACCGAGTATTGTATGACCAAGGACGAAAATCACAGTCAGAGTAAGTTTCCTAACTACTACCACTTCTCACGTTCTCTTGGGAAAATAAAGTCTTGAACATTTGAATACAAAAGCTTTGTGATGTTTTAAAATTCACCTTTTGTGATTCTACTGTTTGCTTATTTAGCTGGTGTTTGATTTTTCCTTCCATTTATACTGAACCCAGTGATTTCACCTAGTAGTGAGTCAACACCCAACTAGTTCAACCGTCAATTGAGTTCACTTCATATTTGCTCATAGTGAATTAGCCTCATAAATAGTTAGCCCCCCAAAAAAATGTGGGTGTGTTTTATGTGGGTCTGTATTTGTTATTGTTACTAAAAGTGTCTTGTGCCAAAATGGAAATAATTGCAGGGGAAACCGCTATCCTAATCTCCAGGTTGTTATTACGCATGCATCGCATGTAGGTTGCCACCATTTCTTGGACTTCCAGTAAGATTGAATGAAATGCACAGAACTCAATTTGATCACATGCCCTTGGACATTCTATCACTCTGTAATCACTCTGTAATCTGATCACACGTGTTTTTACCATCTCTCACTTGAAGCTTATGCAAAGTACACCCAGCACAGTGATGGAGTTAAATTTTTTTGACCTTTGATTGTTGTTGCCCGCACTCCATTACCTTTGGTTATTACTAGTTATACTTGCCCAGAAGTAACTTCTGAACTTGTTGTTTTGAAAGGTTTTTGAGGTCAGTGGCATACCGCCAATTTACCAGGCTGCTATGGGATTTTACTGGCAGTTCCCGGCGATACCCTCTGCCATACTGTGCTTACAAGATGATTAGAAAAACGTTTCCAGAAGAGAGTCAAAATTACCATGGATTTGAAGATGACGATTGATTCATATAGTTGGTATAACCAACAAAAAAGGCTCCTTTAGGAGCCACCAAAGGTAATAAAAGTCATGACCAACAACAGAACATTATGCCAATATACATTTTAATGACTCAGACACAACTTTAAAGTTTTGAGAATTCAATATTAGGCTGATTTAGCCAGAGAACGGGAACGTCATTTGACGTCAGGAAAGCGTGCGGAAATAACTAACGTCGACTTCCGGTGCCCCATTTGGCGCTCAACCATTGGTAAAGCTTGGTCAAGCCAGTTGTTCGATTTGCGCGCGCCGTCGTCAACTGACGTTCCCGTTCTGTTGCTAAATCAGCCTATTTAACTCAAGGTGGAAAAGCTACTTTTTTCCCATGTAAATAGATTAAAACTTGTGCATGATGAAGGTAAAAGTATAATAAGTTTGGTGCTTCTTATCCTACAGGTCAAAGTTACATTCAGTTTAAAATTTTGTAATCTCGGTTGTTTCTCAAATTCCTTTGTCTTCTGTCTCTTATTAAATCTTTTTATTCATGAATATTCAGGAAAATAACCAACTTATGTTTAAAAATGTTAACCTGAATATTATAATTTTGACTTATAATATATTTTAATCTTTTTCAACTGTCTCAAAAGGAAAATTAAGGAAAAAATAAGGGGAAAAAACTTTATATTCTATCAATTGAGGTTTATGTAGACTGCAGTTCTTGAGAGGACTCTATTCATTAACATTGTCCCCTTTTATGGCCTCGTCGTGGTTTTCCGCATTTTGAACAATGGGGAGCTCTTCTGCGTGTTACTGCCCTCTCATTTGGTGGATGAAGTTCTTCCTCTGTCACAGCAAATCAAAGACAATGCAGAAATATTAGAAACTTATTCGTTTAATCTCAGTTCTGTTCCTACATGTATACGTAGAGATACAGTAGAAGTGAGTCATGTTTTCTTTTCCCTAATGCCATTTTTTTAGTTTTCATGTTTTGAACTCATACCTGAACAAGTTGGAGGACAAACTGTTGTCACTTTCTCTTGTCTCTGTCTGTATTTAGCTATGGCCTCCTCCCTACTTTCCTTTTCAGCCAACATTGTACGCAGAGGTTCAGGAACTTCATCCTTAAGTTCTCCTGCCATTGACTTCAGGTCTGCCTTTGAGGTAGTGGTTAGAGTTTCAAAGATATCTGCAACATAATCTAACAAAAAAAAACAAACAAGCATATAATGCAAATTCCCTAATAGAGAGAGTCTGATTGAACTTATTCATGTAGAGACTGATCAATAACTACCATAATTTGCTGAGACTTTAGCTTCCCTAACTGCAGCCTCTCCTTCCTTGAATTTAGGGTAAGTCACATAAAGCACAGGCCTCCCTTGACCATCAGTTTTGCTGTCTCTATTCAGATTATAATTAAAATGCAGTGCCGCTAGTATTGTTCTGTAAAATAAAAGAGAGAGAAACAGAGTAAAGTCCAGTATGATCAGATATCTCATTACTAGGAATGTGAATTATAAGTCAGTTACACCATGACAATATAACAAATATTTATGCACTTGTACCTGCTAAGTAATCCAAGATAAGAGAAAGCAAACATCTTTGGGGCAAACTGATTCACTACTGAATGATAACCCTCAAGGGCACTTGTCTGCTCTACAGAAGATGCCTGTTTGATAGCCTTGATGAGGCTTTTCTTTCCTAGTTCAGTGCATAGCTTCTCATATGCCTCTGATGCTAAAACATAAGATAAAATGAATATAGTAGTTACTTGCAGTGCCAGTACCGAAAACAGGTTTTGATTGGTTTGTTTTAGGAATAACATAACAACAGTACATTGCAACATGTTTTTGTACCTTTCCTCATCCAAACACGAGGGGTAGCAATTTCACCACGGGCACAAGCATTGAATAGCCGATTGGGCAAATTTCTGTGTTTGTTGATCACATGAGACAGAAATGCCTGGAATTTTGCCAGTTTAAGTTCTCCAAGATGCTCTTGAGTTGAGGTGACTGCCCAGTAAAAGTGACGTACACAGGCTTTCCGCCATCTTCCAATAATTTCACATCCCTTTTCCTTACTGAGTTGTGTCAGCACCTTCTGAATTTCTGAAAGATACGTACATTACTGGTCGAAATTGTTTTCAGGTTAAAATTTATTACCCAGGCTGAATCCCAGTTTCCCTGGTCTCCTAGCCCTAATTCATGAATAATATTATTATTTGGGCTAGGAGACAAAGGACATGTGAATCAACCTAGGTAAAAATATTAACCTGAATTTAATTTTGACTTAGAACATATATAGGAGTATTCTCAGCAAGTTTCTGATTTGTTATTTGCTTTATTTAGAAAAGAAAATGTCCACCCATAAGACTCTAAAACAAAGAATTTTTTTATTGTAAGTCCACAGCCTACAAGAAAAATTAACCAGTAATAATCAAACTGTTCATAGCAATTGGATGATAAGAGATACATTTTTTTTTCTGTTTACTGGCATGTGGTCATTGATTCAGTATAAAGAATGCTTACTTTTTGCAATATGCCACAAGTCGAAGAAATGTTTCACAACTGGTTTTCCCAGCTCATTACACTTTGCAGCACAGTCTTCCCTCATCCATTTTGCGATTGACGTATGGCGGTCTGATATAAATGATTTGATGATCATCCCAGTCCCCAGAAGGAATGTAAAAGCCTTTTGGAATGCCAGAAACTCCATACCTGAACTGTTACCCGCCTGGTTAGCTTGAAAGTATTAAAGGAGAAAAAACATGCCATCTAAACAATGGTCAAGATCAAACACTAAAAATATCCCCAGGTTGATTGTAGAATTTTTTAGCATATAATCATGTAAGGCATTGCACAGTTATCATAGACATTTTAACCTTGGGTAGATGAAATTGACAAGAAAGCAATCAAAATTCTACAATTGTCAAGATTAAAAACTCCAATTTTAAATGTTTAAGGAAGAAAATTATATAAAACTATCCAAGGCAAATACATGAAAATGCAGTTTTTTGAAACAGCAACAAAATATCCAATTCACATAGTGGGGTAAAATTTGATGTCCAAATATCGAATTGACCATAAGTGTCGATCAAACGAATGGAAGGCAAAGTAACATACATACTTGCACAAGGACTGTATGGATGATGAGTCCTATAGTACAACAGAACATTGTGTAAGTGCCGTATTTGGCTGAGTGGCCCATACTATCGTGACGTCCATCTCCAGCCAATACCACCTCTTTGTATCTCAACTGTTCCAATAATCTGCTTTGATATTTTTTCCAGAATGCCACAATAGATGGTATGAGGAGATGTCTCTGGTGATAGTAGTACGTCGGCTCATGAAAAGCCAACACACTCATGTGCCAAAACACCAAGAGCACCTTTCTGATGGAGGCTCCAGCACACAGAACAGCAAAACTCAGCAACAGATTTCCAGCTGGAAACCTCCCCATCAGATCAGGTTGGCTTTTCCAGGTGTATGTCTCACCACACTTGCTGCACTCAGTTACAATGCTCAGCATTGCTCCAGTCTGGGTAACAGCCACCTTAGGGTTTGGGAAGAGGCACAGGTGACAGAACTCGAACAGCAGCATCAATTTTGAGAGAAAGACTATATTCCCTTTGGCTCCTCCCGTACATTTTTGCCTTTTAGGTCAAGTCTAAAAAAGATAGTAAATAGAGAAGACTAATGAAAGGATTATTACACTTATTGTTGTTGACCATTTTAAATCTTGCCTTTAAATTAGTTTTTATAATAGTTCTGGGCACCACTCAGTATAACAAAGTGAAAGAACAGTATTATTTGTTAACCTTGGGTTGTCATGAGTCTTTTCACTGTCATCTTCGTTTTTCAGTTTTTGGTACTCCCAGTCAATCTCCTCAGGGGTCCATGTGGGGTCCTCATCATCGTTGCTGTTGTCTTCCTCATCTTCATCATTTAACTCCATATCCTCCTCAGTTTCCTCTTCACACTCGGCATTGTCAGCAACCACTTCTGGGTCAGTTTGGACAGCTGAATCATAATAACAGGAAATTACTACTACCTCAACTTAAAAAAAAATTGTTGGTAAAACTATCTAATGATGATTGTTGTTAATCTTACTGTGCAATTGAAGAGAAAGTTTCCTGAGTATTTATATATACTTTATAAGCTTGAAACATTATTGTAGACTTGAAATGGTTATTGGTAATCCACAATGTTGTCACTTGTTTTCAAAAACACTACCTAATATTATTGTAACAGCTAAGCAGTCTTACCTTTATCAACCATCAGCAGCCTATTTTGTCCATGAATTTGTTTGAATGTTTTCACCCAATGATCCTGGTTGGTGGTCAGTTTTCTGTTCAGCCTAGTGACTTTTCCTTTCAATTGACTTATTTCACTTTTGAGGGTATTGCATGTTGCACATTGTTCATTTGTCTAAAAAAGAAAAAAAAGAAGAAAAGAAAAGAAAAATAAGCTTTCACAATTATTTTCTAATTGAAAGCTCACGTCAAAAGTGTTCTTTTTAATAACACTGTACCTACCTCTACTTGATCAATCTCCAGCTCAACATCCTCTTGAACCTCCGCCTCAACATTCTCTTTAACTTCCACCTCAACATCTTTATCGTCCGCCTGATCACTTTCTGCAACTTCCACCTCAACATCTCCATCGTTCGCCTGATCACCTTCTGCAACTTCCACCTCAACATCTTCATCGTTCGTCTGATCACCTTCTGCAACTTCCACCTCAACATCTTCATCGTTCGTCTGATCACCTTCTGCAACTTCCACGTCAACATCTTCATCGTTCGCCTGATCACCTTCTGCAACTTCCACCTCAACATCTTCATCGTTCGTCTGATCACCTTCTGCAACTTCCACGTCAACATCTTCATCGTTCGCCTGATCACCTTCTGCAACTTCCACCTCAACATCTTCATCGTTCGCCTGATCACCTTCTGCAACTTCCACCTCAACATCTTTATCGTTCGCCTGATCACCTTCTGCAACTTCCACCTCAACATCTTCATCGTTCGCCTGATCACCTTCTGCAACTTCCACCTCAACATCTTCATCGTTCGTCTGATCACCTTCTGCAACTTCCACCTCAACATCTTCATCGTCCGCCTGATCACCTTCTGCTATTTCCACCTCAACGTCTTCATCCTCCACCTCAGGATTTGTCTCATTTTGTAACCAGCCGATTTTAGTCGAGAGGAAAGGTGGCTACGACTTATGTTTCCTCTCGTTACTCAAAAGCTGAAAACATCCAAAACGTAATCCCAAATTACGTTCTGAGTAATTTCAAAAAACCCCAGGAGAGTAATTAGGGTCTAGAGACGTAGTTCTCCTCATGAAATGTCTCTCTTAGGGTCCGTTTAGCGCCCAAACTAGTAATTTTGAAACCCTTTCGTCTACTATTAAATCCGGCATTTTCAACCACAAAAATTTCGATGGTCATTTCTACTAACCCTCTTCTATTTTACTCATGGTTGTTAGCTATTACAACTGTCACTCTTTAGTGTGTTTTAATCGAAGTCATACCCATTCGCCCACGAATAGCGAGCCTACAATCAAACTCGCAACCGGGTAATAAAATATCTACTTGCAGATATTTTCTTGATGGAAGCACCAGCCATCCTCTACACCTTGATCGCGTAGCCTCGTCTTTAAAATGTATTTCTTCCAGGGTGTTCTTCACATCACTGTAAGGAATTGGAATGTCTTCCAACTTTTTACCAGTGTTGTTTCTTGTGATCCAAACCTGTGAAAGAAGAGCAAAGTCTAGATGGTTAAAGACGTTCGGATAGCAGGGCCGGCGCAAAAAAGGTGAGTCCTCCAGTTCTGCGCCACTCTCCATTATCTGAACGCCTAGAGAGAATAGGCTAAGAAAGGTCTGAATTGAGGATTTTCTCTTGCATTACTAGCAAACTCATTGACCAGGTGGGGGCAAAAACGGAACGGGAATGTTAACAGCGGAAATCATTTCAGACAAGATTTACAAGAAAAAGGAAGACGCCTCTGGGCACTAAATATAAGCTAACATTTTCCAGAAGCATTCTATTTCCGTGTTTCCGATTGGCCACAAGAGCTCCTCCGACCCGTTACCCTCACGACGATGTCACTAATAGTTACTAGAGGAAACTAATCCTGTCTATCAAGTATAATTTAATCCCCGAGTATGCAGTCCTAATTATCTCTAAAGGTGGAAGGTTAGCAGATCCTAATAACCAAATGACACCTAGTATAGTAATCCAGTGGGAGGCGGCTCTAGATCGGTCGTACCTTTTCTTAAATACCCAAACTTCGGGTTTAACAGCCCACTTTCGATAAAGTGAAAAACTTACTTGACTCCGAGGCTTTAGGGACAAAATTGCAAACTTTTCACGACTCCATTGTCGCGCAGTTCCCAGAAAAGACCTCACCACAAAGAAACCAAATACAGAAATATGACCAGAAGGCCTCGGAGTCGTGTTAGAATTCCAACATATCGAACTTGGGCTATTGAATATCAACTGACATTGGCTCCCCTTAGTCGAGTCTATAAGAGGAGCACCAGGGTGAGTAGAGTAGGCAGTAGTTACAATATTAGAGGACGATGGTGAAAGTCGGTGTTTGAGCTTAGTGTTTACTAACATGTGGGTTCAACATCATCCAGCAATGAAGGTCACGTAGTTACCATCATCGCCTGACCAATAGCTCAATCGAACACTCGACTGATTAAGACGACATCATCCAACACTGTCGGCTGGTGTTGAATCCGTTAAAATGTGAGAACATCGTCAAACAAGGAGATAAAATGCATCCAGCATGCTGCATCCATCTGTGTTGGATGATAAGCAGGTGGAATATGATTATCCTGGAGAGTGTAGTCCCGAATAGGACCGACTGTTGTTAACAGTGACTGAAGCTTTGACAACCTGTGTGGTAGTCATTTTCAGCCTCAAAGCGGTGAGTTGTCACTTGTATCACGTCAGTTGATGGTATGTCACTGTTTTAATGTTGGATGATGTTAGACGAACATGTTGAAAGCGTTTAATGGCGGTCTTACCTTGAATCTTATTTGATTACGACGTGGTCTTAAAAATGCCAAGTCAAATCTTGCCACATAGTCAACATATTCTTCCAGAGTGCTTTCGCAGTCACTGATTCTTTCCAAGATGTTTTCATCTAGATCAACTCCTTGCTTGAATGAAGTTCTCCAGAGATGTTCTCCATTGTCGATTTGAAACTTTTTCCTTACATCTTCGATAGTCCACTCTCCTTCCTCAGCTTCCTCTGAGACAATAAAAAAAGTACGTCGGTTTGAATAGAGTACGAGCTGCAGATTCTAGCCTTATTTGTGTCGTGAACGTGGCGTTTCCTTACTTTTAAAACCATTAAATCTTGGACTGTTTCTAATTGTAATTATCTTGCCTCGAAAGGTCACTGGAACGAGCAAAGAGCCCCTGTTTGGTTAGACAAGAAACTTTGCTCCACGGGGTATCTATCGATCTACATCTTTGGGCGTGCATCCAACTCTTCAGAATTGGGAAGGGAAGTCGCAATCTCGTGGGCTTACGAGCGTCGTAGGCATGACTGAAAGAAAGTACCTTCGTCAGGTCCCCGGATGATAGCTCTTCCAAAGTGACACCACATGTCGGCCTTAAGGTACTCTTCTCTCTTCATTTGTTCCTTTATTTTTTTTGGAGACTAGGGTGGGTCCTCAGTAGAATTGGAGACCTTAACAAAAGGCAGGTAGGTCGGCTTTAATAAACACACGTTACACTAACGTGGTACAAAAGTTGTTATCAGTGCTGTAAGAAAGGAAACCACCTCAGTGTCCTGTTCCTTTGGACAAGTGAGGCTTAGTACGGAGGGAAATTTTTGGTTTGCTAGCTTTGTAACCTCAGTACAGTAGCTATAATAAAAGGGTTTTAAAAGCGATGAAACAGAGAGAGAAAGACGCTAGGCATAACGTAAGGAATTTAACTCCTTTGGCCTTTGAGAACAGACACATGACATGACATCTTTTGAAAACCGGTAATAACTCAAGGTTACACGTGCACTACACTTTTTACACTGGGTTACGTGGCTAAAATGTGATCATCTTAACGTAGCTTGGGGAAGTAAGAACAAAACATTCTGGCAAACCTGTGGCTCATTGTGATCAGACGGTATTAGCCTGAACTGTTTATCCCAGCCTGGATGTTCCATACGATCTTCTTTCACCAACTTCTTCAGTTTAACTTCACAGTCCTCAGGGAGATTCCAGCCATCAATGTAGACACGAGGTTTGGCGAACTCATTTTCTGAACCCCTGAGTCTTGCTCCGGCCTAGAGACAAATTTTGAGCACTGTTTGCTGTATATGTTAAACCAGCTGCTATTGCATCTTGTGTATGGATTGAAGAGGTGGTTGGTTGTGTATGGCTGAGGTTCCAGGTTCGAGCCCCTTTGAGTAGCACTTTGCTTCTCAAACCTACCTTACACATAATGGATTTGTCTATTGCCAATGCTGTCAAAATATCATAACAGGAAATTAAGCTATTTCAATATACTTACCATAGCTACTTTAATGTGCAGTCTGGCCTGCTCCTTCTTTTCGTCGGTGCCACTTACTATGTACACCTCACCATCTTTTTGAATCAGTTTTGCTCCTGTCTTAGTGCTTATAAAACTGAGATTGTCTCCCCCTTTACCCATGACTAATCCCTTGAATGCGCTTGGAATGTCCACTAATTCACCGTGTGGAGCGTTCTCGTCTGACTTCCTCCTCTGCGTTTACGCCAGAAAACAAAACAGTGGGCTTTTTATTAGTCTTGTTTTACCTGCTGTCAACGAAGACTATAAATAACCAGCTGTATACAGACAGTCTTTTTGAAGGCTAAACCTAGTAACATGCAGTGTACTTACGTATTCGCAGAGGGATGATTTTTGTGGCCAAAGTTAATTATTTTAATGAAACATATATATATATATATATATATATATATATATATATATATATATATATATATATATATATATATATATATATATATATATATATTGTTAAGGCTGTTAAGGTCTCATGAACTCGGGCCTTTAGATGGGCCTTTGTACATAACACCACTATGGCAAATAACCTCAGAACCCATATCTTCAGTTAGCAGAAGCAGGCATTACAACTGAGATTGATCTCACCTCTTACTGGTATGTGTTCTCACCGGTCTCATGTAATCACGGCCCGATAATTGCCGTATAGATTAGAGCAGATGACTCACCACCATTTCTATGATACATTTTTTAGCATGTTGTCTTTGTTCTTTTGTTCCGCTGGCCAGGTACACATTATCATCTTTACGTATCAAATCTGCTCCTGTTTGACTGCTGATATGTCTCAGGTTCTCTCCTCCTCTACCTATCACAAAGCCTTTGCATTCACTTGGAATTTCGACCAATTCAAAAGTCGGAGCTATCTCAGATTTCTTGACCTGTAATTCGTGCTGTATAGGAAAGAGCCAGAGAAATTATTTGACGTCCTCACCCGGAAGTAAGTAAATTTGTCAATTCGCGTGCAACTATTATAAATCTAGTATTAAAAGCATTTTAACTGTATTTATTATATCTCCAATAGACAGGAAAAATGTTTAATTTATTTGATGGCTTATTATGAGCACAATGGAAAGACTAACGGTTCATGCAAGCAAAGCCTTATACAAACAACAAACACTGAATCACCCCAAATCCATAATATTTGTTATTATGTTATTATTACACACCGCACTTACTGCTTTCTCTAATATAAGTCTCTTAGCACATTCTCTTTGTCCAGCATCCCCCCTCACAACACCCATCATCATTTCTTCGCGGCGATGTGATGAGTGCCCCCGAACACTTTATGATCTCTTTAATCGAACACCTATCCTTCCCGATGACGTAACCTTTCAGATCTTTTCGCACTTTCAGAAATTCAGTCTCTGTTGTCGCTTCATTGTGCCGGAGGCGATTGTAAGCCGTTCTGTAAAGGACAGAAGAATCCGTGAATCGTCAATCCCACTATCTCAGTCCAATCTGCTCACTCTTAAGTCAGGTTGTACGACTTATACAAACAGACGACCACTTACCTACAAAGCGTTTCTCTCAGTGTGTCCCGTAAAGAAAAGTTTGTAGCTCACATTGTTTTAGAACGTCTGCCTGCTAAGACCCACTACAACGGAGTCTTTTATAGAGATTACTGGATCGAAATGACCGTACATGCAACTGATCGATAGATATCTGAACAGTGCCAAATGCAGCGCAGTCTAAGACCAGATCCCGGTTCGAACTACAATTCACTACCGAGCTGTAACTCTAGGATGAATAAAACAACAACACTTCCCCAAGCATCGCAGCAAAGTATGAATTTGAAATATCGAAATTGGTCTGTTGCTAGGTTGCAGGGTGCTACTAGTCAAACCACACATTCTTCGGCAAATTTCTAGATTCAAAAACAGAATTTCTCCAAGTGTCTAGTCAATCGGCCTCAAATTATAATTCTGCATGTCGTTGTTAGATACGCATGCATGGGCAGTGTCAGCCACTTCCTGCATCCGGACTGAGATCTAAGACCGTCTTGTCACGGTGTTTTATAATAACTAAACAGGCTGTCAAGAATACCTTATATCACAACAGCAGCACCATCTGGAAACATTAAAACTTTTAAAGAGCAATTAGGTCACAAACGATCAAACGGTCAGTACTAGACAGGATGAGGTTTGTCTTGTCAAAATTCAACCAACTGCATGACAATAGTCAAGGGTGTTCTGTTACGTTTAAAACCCTAAAGAAGGGGTTTTACTTAGAAATTCTCTCGCTTTTTCTAGTCATAAAGTTCACGGCTATGAAGTGCCTTTAAACGACACTCAGAAAATACTTACTTTGTTTACATCCTCTCACATATGCATGTACGCCTAGCGTTGTTGAAAGTGTGATAGAGACTGACTGTTTAGACAATATCTTTTACTAACGATTAAACAAATTTTGAAATGGGTCATTTCGATTTTAGTCCATCGAAGACGGGATTCAGTATATTCAAGATCAAATTACACTCAACTGTTAAAGGCGTCATATTTTAAACGTGTATGTGGATCCTTAAATTCACTGAATATCAGCTTATGGCTTACCCTTCCCTTCCATCTCTCGATCGCCGTCTATAAGATTCACGGCTGCTTCCCATGCCTTACGACAGCGGAACTTTTCAGGAATCACATTTCTCTTTGTAATTCCAAAAATTATTTCTCTTGCAAGTCGATGCTGTTTCTGATAATATCTTGTCAAATTTGCAATCGACAAACATCGATAGCAGAAGTGCTTCTGGGAGTCGAAATAGCTTGTCACCAGGCTCCCTGGAACACGTCTGTTTCCTCATCATGGCAGATGTCCATTTTCAGTCGCTGTACAACAACCCCCTCTCCCGCAAAAGTGATTGCATTCAATGATTTCCAATAAACCATTAAAACATATCTGTTTTCTGAATGAAAATCGTCCATGAAGGTTTCGACAGAAGAATAAAAAATATTTTATATAAGTGGTGTAAGTAGGCCGAGCTACAACGAACTTCCGGTTGTTCACATACTTGTATTTCTTTCCTAAGCTTTTGCTTTATCATGATCATCATCATCGTCATCATAGCAAGCATAAACAAAGTTTATGTTTTAAATTAGCTGGCCCTCGTTCATCGAACTAAAATTTCGGATGAAATAAACCCTCAAGCCTGCCATCTGTCTACCACCAATAATGGAGATTTAGGGCACATGAAAAAAGTTCTTTCGGAGCGAAGTTAATTTGATTACCTTTTCCCATTTTCCCAGTGAATTTCCAGGGGAGGGGCTAACAGTAAAGAGGTCAGTGTGTGTGTGCGTGTGTGTGTGGGGGGGGGTGGGTTGTTTGGGTGGGTGGTCAGAGGGTCAGTGTTTTGTCCAGCTTGTGTGAAACAAACGCGCAAACAGAGAACATTACATTATGAGCATCTCAAAGCCATTTAATTTTAACTACTCATTAGCTCTAACAGAAAACATGCTCGTCAGTTCTTATTTATGTATCTTTCTTCGATGTTCCAGATAATTTTTTCAAGGCTGACTGCCAATTAACGCCTCACATTGACCTCTGGCACACTATCACAGGGGCATCATGGTTAGCCACTTCACAGAACAAGTCATTCCATTCTTTCCCCAGTGGGGTATTCCCATACATTTGGACACAATTTTCGCTATCTCTGTAATTATTTGGTTCTCCGCCAGACCAGATCGAGTAGCTTCCTTCTGATGGAGTGTTGTCAATCCAATAGAATTTTCCGTCGTACTTTCGCTCCATTCCAATCCAAGCACCCCATTTTGTGAATGTGCTTTGGCTCCGTGTCAAGTTGAAAATGAAGTCGTTTTGATTTTCTGACTTGATTATGGCCAGATCTCCCCCTAAATTCTGACAGTGTTGACGAGCATCGCTCTGTTTCCTCGTCACGGTATCTTTGACATAATAACAAGAGGATCCATAATTAAGCCATCCGTCTGGGCAGCCCTCTACAAAGTACAAATACAGCAGTAACCTGTTATTTCAAAACAATCAAAAACCAACTGCTTTCATTGCTATATTCATGCTTAAAAGCCTGACGGAAAATAAGAATCAAGGTAGAATGTAAGACGCCACATTTTTTAAAAAAACCAATGAAGTAAACACCGATTTGCGAACGATATGCCGAAGGGTTTTTGTTTAAAGTCGGTGACACGCCAACTGATTACACCGAAATTTGCGTCCATAACTAAAAAATGTAAAAGAGAATATCCGGATTTGTGGAGAAAGGGACTTATTTAGTGCACTGAAAATTAAAAAGACCTGTTTCAGCCCCAAAGTGCCAATTCAGCCCTGCTGGCCAAAGCCTGATTCAGCTGCTCCTGCAGCCGTTTTAGCCCAATTTATGGCCAAAAAAAGCTAATCCAGCCCACGCTGGGGCCCATTTGATCGGGCCCTTGGGTTATCAATCATCAGGTAATTGGACAGTATTGGCCCTAATTTAAGGGAGCCAAATAAGAATCAAAAATAGGACTGTATTTTGCTCACCGAAACGGCCCCATTTTTAGGGCTGAAACAAATCTTTCTGGTTTACAGTGTGAGCATAATCAATAAGGGGGTTTTAGGGCTAAAACAGAGATCTTAGTGATTTATAGTGTGAGCATAATCAACTGAGGCCTATATCTTCTGCAACGGTTATTTCTTATTGCTTTCATTTCTGCTGCCCTGGTATTTCACAAAAACTGGCGATTTCATATTTTGGGTGAGAGGTAACCGAAATGGAATCCTAAATTGTAACATGATTACATGTAAAAAATATACTAGACGCCCTATACTTAACCCCTCCGATAGTTACATCCAAACGGCAGTTTCAGAACAATTTCTCAGCAAAAGCCACTCTGTTCCCCATATGTTAATTACTTATTTATCCAAATTGTAACACTTAGATATGAACGCGATTGTCTTAGGATAGCCTGTTCCAAGCGTTCAGATAGTAGAGAGCGGTGCGAAGTAAAGAAAGCGATGAAAAGTAGAGGGGGACGTCAGGCGCACCTCATTTATAGAGCCAAAACCATCGAGCCTCTGGGAATGAACAAACGTGACGAACTATAATCATTATGTAATCTTTATCTTTTTCGCGGTTTATTTTTCTTAACGAAAAATTGGATTTACACAAATTTACTTGGTGTAAATATGGTGCAAAAAAAAGCAAACTATTGGGAAATTAAAAGCAAAGATGGTAAGTACCGCATTTGCTTGCTAGTTTACTTGGGGGTGTAAATTTTAGGGCAAATGCGGTATTTACCATCTTTTCCCTTTATTTAACCTTAGTTTGCACCAAATTTGCACTGAGTAAATTTGGAGTAAATCCAATTTTTTCGTGCAGCGACCACGACATACCATGTAACATCCGTTTATTATTTTACAGTAGTATATATTCTGTATATTCGTGGTTTTTCCTAATAAATCTGTTGAAGACTGTTATTGGCCAGTCGAAATATTGTATACCTTACCCTTTATCACTTTGTTTGATCAGTCTTCGTATTAGTCTTTTTGACTTTAATTCTATTATTAAAAAAGACTTAAGGACATTTAAAGATGAATAAATCTTGCATCAAAAGAGTAGTCTAGCATTTGGTAATATAACAATAGTAAGCCTGTATTAATAGAAACAACAATGATAGTTTATTTAATATCAACAGCCTACAAAAACTCCTGAAAACGTGTACAAAAGTATAGTGGAAGCTCCTTATATTAGTGACACATTTGTAAACCCTTTTGTCTTTTATAAATCGGTAAACCACCATCAAGTTAAGTACGCTCATTACGTTTGCGTGCGGTGGATTTGGCCTTAACATTAAGACGATCCAGGTCTTTACTGAAATATAATGACCTGTGCAGGTTTGCAAGTGCACTCGAAAGATTCTCCAGTGTTATTGCAGGCTGCATTGGCATCACAATTGAGCTCCCCTGTTATACACTCTTTTACGTCATCAGATGCAGGACTAAATCATCAAAACTGATTTACTTAACCTTTTATTTTCTAGGATTGGTTACGATAAGAAGAGAGAGGGAGAGCGAAATTTGTCGCTATACTGGAAAACATTTTTGCTATATATTGAGCAGGTGAAAAATTCACAAAAAAGTTAATGACATCAGGTGTATAGATAGAGGATTAGCGAGACCTAAGAAAGCAAGATATTAGAGAATGCAATCTTGTAGGGGCACAATATAATAATACATTAAAAAACTTAAATATTTCAAGCATGTATGGGGGTAAAATTGCATAAAGATACTGCAAATCACAAACTTTTATAATGCAAGAGCATTTCCATACTTATTCAGCTTAGACTGAAGAAGAAACTGCAGCTCTAGGGACTAAGCTGCATACTACCTTGTGGCTGAACTTGGCTCTAATGCGAGATAAATGGAGTTGATTAGAAAAAGATTCATTATAAAGAAGAACGAGGTATTGTTTTAACCTGTGCAGTTAACTCCATCCCCGGAATACCCTGGCTTGCAGGTGCACACAAAGGATCCTTTAGTGTTTTTGCAACTGGCGTTTGCATGACAGTTGTGCTTTTCTGCTTCACATTCATTTATATCTGGAAAAAAGAAGTCAGGCACTGAATGATTAAAACTGATTTAGTTTTTCTATCACAGCAATTACTGTGGCCTATCACAATAGCCATTTCATGCGATCAATTTTCATTTTCAAAACGAGGTCAATCCTCAAACCTTTCTCCTTTGAAATTAATGTTCATATCAAAAGGTTTCGCACTTCGCCTGGTTTTAAGACAGAAGCTCGAGTCAACTCGAAAATGACCTATTAGAATTACAATATACCTGACTTATTATTTGGCAATTAATGAGTGAAGCTGAGTAGGATACGAAGAATTAAGCAGATCGAGGAGGGTGTTATCCACAGAGGCCGAAGACTGAGGTGGATAACACCCTCCGAGATTAAGCCGAATTCATTAATTGCTTTATTGTTCATTCAAAATAATTCCTAGTTTAAAAACATAGCTAAAACATGCTTACCTGCATCGATGTGAAGTTTATCTTTGATAGTGTACGTTTAGGTTTGTCCAGCTCCGCAAATATTCTCCAAATAGCAGATGTCGCCCTCCGAGTTGTCTTCTTGCTGTTTTTGCTATGTTTTTAGCCATTATTTCGCCTAGTTCCAGCTGTAGTTCTTACTCTTGAAACGAGTGAAGTGTCCGCCATTTTAGTTTTCACAACGAAAACAACTCAGCCTCGTTCCCAGGTCTTCTCGGTTAACGGTGCATTAACCTGCAGAAGGCTGCATTTTTGACGTCATTTCCTCGTTAAATAAAAAATTCTTCCAAACTGGGTCATCAGTTATTGGTTATGGTGAATTATCCGTGTGCTTTTAGCCAATCAGAATTGGGGAAATATTTTGAACGAATAATAAAGGAACTTAATGCTCTGGGATCAGTGCTAGTAAAAGGTATTATGGAAATTAACGAGACTTCAATTAAGGCGAATTTAGTGAAAAACCACTTTGGAACAGAGGAAATTGATTTGAAAGGGACGTGGTTACGAAATATCTGAGTGTTTCATTTAAAGGATTTGAAGTGTTACCTGTACATGTATTTTCTCCATCTTCAAAATAACCTTCCCAGCAAGCACATCCGAAGGATCCTATAGTATTATGGCACACTGAACTAGTGACGTCACAGCTGTGTTTTCCTGTGTCGCACTCGTCTATGTCTGGAAATCAAGATTTAATGCTGAATTATCAAACTGAATCAGTTCTATTTCAGTTTTATATCTATTGAATGAGAGATAGCAATGCAATGCTTCCGAGACTGGTAGTCCACGAATGAATAAATCAGTTTTTAAAATAAGGCAATTGCAAGGAACACTATTTCAATTGATGGCACTTATAACAACGGTAAAATGGCAGATAAAACCAGTGAAAAATGATTGAACAAAGTTTTACATGTTGCAAGTTATGTTATTTATGACGAATTATCCCGCTAAGAATAAGAAATAACTATTTGGACGGCACGAAATACCACAGAACCTGGGTGTTAGACCAGGGAAACTAGTTCATATTAAGTTCTTTCTTTTCCAATTTTTTGTCCAGTTCCGCAATTTTTCAGTCATTCAATTCTGTACATATGCGTTTTTTTCTTTTATTTTCTTTGTTTACTGGTTTGTTTGTTTGGTTTTTTTTACATTGTTTTGTACTTGTGCATCCATGAAAGAACCTATTAAATATTCTTAATTAATCTATAATGCCTCCTAGCTAGATCAGCTTTTTAGCTATAGGACGCTTTTGTTAATGTCTTTTTTTCCGTGTGGTATAAATAAAGTTCTTGTCTTGTCCATACCGGGAGTATACAAGGCTACGTATAAATATCGCGTGTACGTCATCTTCGCTTCTGAAACAATCTTTCTTTGGTTTTTCTAATTTTTCTGTTTATTTTAGGAGCGGCCTATTTCGATTAACTTGTAAAGTCCCGTAGAAACGTCTTTGAGCTTGAGGCTTGGTTCCTATCCAAATTTTTCGCCCGCATTTTTTCCCTTCGTGGATTTTTGGGCAGGTTTTCTTTTCTGGCCTCTGTCTGACCGCATTTTTTTCTGTTGGCAGCTCAGCTCTGCCATTTTTCTGAATTTTATCACTTCTTATTTTATTTGTACGGTTAGCGCCGTTTTTCACCGGTTCCTTATCTTGTATATTTAGTCTCAATGTACGCTTAGAACAGCTGTACCGGGACCGCTCTTAAGTGGCGACATAAGTCAATGACTGACGCAGTCAAATTGGCAATGCTACAGACCCCCAGCCACAATCGTAATAAACACCTGTTTACCTTAAATGCTGCGCCCTAACCGTTTCTAACAGCCTAGCTGGCTATTGGCCTTCGAGCCTTGTTAGGTATATTAGTGAAGATCATCTCGTTATATCAAAGATGATCCCAAGTTTTTTCTGTTTCTAAGCCTTTGAGCTCGGTGTTTCCTGTCCCAGACAAATGTCGGTCACACTTTTTGTTTCCCCAGCCTAACTGGCTCTAAGCCTGTGTGCTTTATTGGGGATACAGCTCGAGCTCGACCAGTTAAGTTGTAGCAGTTATTATTATTACTTTTTGTTAAAGCAAGAATACAAATGTTGCTTTGCGGTATTAACATACGTACATTGCAGCGTTGGCTTTAAATATACTTTTTTCGCGGTTAAAATTATTTCCGTTGCTATTAATTTCTGTGGGAAAAATTGGAGGCCACAACTTTACACCTACCAAGGCCAAAACTCTTTTCGTAGATACAACCTGTGACATACCACTGACTGAATATGAAAACAGGTTTCTACCTTTCCATTTGGCTGTATTATTTTTGGCATGGAATAGCATATAACTTAAGATAAATTCCTGTTCGTTTCAGCTCCATATTATGTTACCTGCACAGTTGACGCCATCCCCAGTATATCCTGCTTTGCAAGTACACGTGAAGGAATGCTTGGTGTTGGTGCAGTATGCATCATTGTGGCAGTTATGTAGTCCTGTTTTACACTCGTCTACAAATCAGCAAGTAAAAGTTAATTATAAAACGTTTCTCCTGTAAGCACAAACAACTGATATTATGATCTCTTGATTAAAATTCATGGAGAAAACGTTGGTATAAATACTCCCAACAAAAAATATTACATTTAAAGGCCTGTTATCGTATGGTGTTGCTGGTTTATGTGGTTGCTATACAAGTGAAATTTGACCTTTGTTAATCAGTATTTCGGGGATACGAGAAAAGATTTGAACTGTTTTTGAGAGAACAGTTGTCTCGCATGCGCACCCATAACAAGCGAAAAAAAAAGGACACTGTTCACGAGAACAGTTTTTCCAACTAGAACGGTATAAAGAAAAGCCATAAAGTCATGACTTGAGGAAGGATTTCTCGGGGGTGAGGGTGAAATCCGTTTTGCATTTCGCGTTCCATTGCCAAATCTAAAACCCGGACTTAAATCCGGGTTTCTCATGCAATCAAACGCACCCTAAGTTTCAATTGTCACCATGAATTGAAAAAGCTTGATCGAATTGAAAGGGGTTAATAACTTGAGAGAAAGGCTTCGAATTTGCATATACTTTCATTATTTAAGGGAAAAAGTTTCTCGTCATCCGCAACCGTTTAATATAAGCCCCCAATTTTTCTCAAGTCTCAAGTTTGGTAACAGACCGATCACAATTTAGCACATCCTAAGTCTTCATTTAATAACAACGAAACAATTTTCCATAAGGGGTTGCTACAAGTATTGTATTTTTACCCACTTCTCACAAAATGGCTCATGGACTAGAAATCTTTTATCTAAATCGGTACCATTAAATTCCAAGTCGCAAAATTTTGGCCTATTTTAGAAAAAAAAGCTAGCATAAGCGTTTTCAGGAGCTTTCTCGTTTGCTCTTTTATTCTATAGATATCTAGTTCAACTTATAGCCTTTCACCTCACGGAATGGGGCTATTTAGCTTTCGGGAATAGGAGGAATTCAAACTGGTAAGAGTAGTGGAAAATAGTGAAATTGGCAGTGGATTTTTGCCCAAAATGTTTGTCTAAATCTCTCACAAGATTAGTCAGGATTTCCATAATAAGGTAGCAGTGTTCCAAGTTTTTTTTAAGCTCCGCCGTCTGGTTAGCTCAGTCGGGAGAGTGCCGGTCTGCTGAGCGGGCGGTTGCGAGTTCAAACCCCGGCCGGACCAACACTCAGGTTCTTTAAATAACTGAGAAGAAAGTGCTGCCTTCGTAACGACATCTGAAAACGGTTAGACTTTGTAGTCTTCTCGGATAAGGAATAAAAACCGTAGGTCCGACAGGACTTATCTGGTACTTGCATTGTGCGATCTAAAAGAACCCACACCACTGTATACTGGAAAGAGTATTGGACGTAAACCCCGGTGGTGTGGCCAACCTTCTCTGGGCTGGGTGGGTTATTTCCCTCAGGATTCAAAATGGCTACCTATAGATAGTGTATGTATAACTTCCTGGATTTGGTGCTTAACAACTAAATGGGTTAAACTAAAAGGGTAAGTGGCTTTAGAAATGCAAACTCTGCATTGTTCCATATAGAACACACTCAACTGTCCCAAAGGGTTAAACTATTCAAAAGGGCGTGCAATTCGCGCTGAAGGATTGGCTCATCCAAGGTTTTTAATATTGTTATTTATTTTCATGTTTTAACTTACCTAAGCACGTCATTTCAATTTCTCTGGCGATTTCTTCCATTAGTTCTCTGTTCCTTTCCCGCTCTTTAATAAACTCCTCTTCTTCTTTATTCATCGGAACGGGACAAACTGGAAAGCAGCAACACATATGAACAAAAAATTTCAATCTGTATGCTAACCGCATTTTATCAACTTTGCAAAACAATAATAAATATAAGAACTATTATAATTGTAATAAATAATAAAATAATAGAAAATGACGATAAAATAATAATAATAATAATTTAATAATAATAACGATAACGATAATGATAATGACAATGACGATAATATAATAATAATAATAATAATATCAATTCAGTCAATTCTTTCTAAGACAGATACCTTCTGGTCCCGTCCTGACTCTCCGTCTATTTAAGGGAGGTGTCCCGCTAATAGACAGTCAAAGTAAGGTGGCGCCAGTAATTACCAGAAATTAAAGCTGAACTTATTCGCGATAAATACACATCTGTTACACTTGTGCTAAACAATAAAAAAAATTAACTACAATGTACTGGAATGGTGAAATCATTTTCTCATTGTACAATCACACATGGTTCATATACATGTCAACGTTCACGGCGTCTACTGAACAGCAACATTAATGCTAAACTAAGTCCAATTTCCCTTGAATTTCACCCCACTTAAGTTTTCCAATCATCTTTACACGGTTAACTCGCGATCGAACTCGGATAACTCGAATTTCCTGCTGACTCGAACTAAATTTCCTTTCCCTTGATTAAACATGTAATTGTAACATGGCAACTTAATTTTTTAAATCGACCCCGATAACTCGAACCCTCGCTAGCTCGAACTGTATTTCGTCCCCCTTCAAAATTCGAATTACCGGGGTTCTACTGTACATTAATTACCGTAAGTACTAAATCATATGAAAATAAGTCGTTATAATGGTTTGTTTTTGATGTCACTATCTGAAGTTCCCATTAGGCTCAAACAGTTCAGCTAAAAGACCGAGAACATAGCTGTTTTATAGGTTAAGAGGTTATCTTCATTTGGCGTTTAGAAGATACGCGCTGTAAGAAGACGCGTACTGTAGTTGGGTGTGTAATTTGCTTACCCTAATTGCAATTTGTACTGTCATGTAGTGCACCTACATTTCCGTTTTGCGGTATTTTTCACTACCTAAAGCACTTCTCAATTGTCCGCTGATGGTTTCAAAAGTGTTGGTTGTCCGTCTTTGAGAGGTTTCCGTCTTATAGAGAGCATAGTTACAGTCAAATGACTGGACAATGACAGGGGCCGACACCAGAGGGTTGTCCGTCTAAAGAGGTGTTTCTTAAGGGAGAGTTGACTGTATAGCAAATGTATTTCAAATCCATTAGAGAAGAAAACAATAGCGCAAAGCAATTCATGAACGGACACTGAACGAAAGAAATCTTGCCAAATGCTGATCGCGCAGTTTTGAAGTGTAAAAATTATAATAATAATAATAATGATAAAACAAATATAATAAAGAAGTTGTTAGCATATTCACCATTTTTACATCGCCCGTAAAACATCTTGTTTACCCCCCCAAAAATTTTGCATCAGTAAATTGTCTTCAATTTCTCTTATGATGACTGCTTACTCCAAGGAAAAATTGAAAACAATTCTCATGCAAATTTTATGGACGATGTAAAAATTATGGTGAATAAATCCTCGGAATAATGTTTTAGGGAAAGTGTAAAAATGCAAATTTAAGCGGCTTTCTGTACATGAAGCAGAGACTTAACATTTGACAGGGTGCTGAAATAAAATGGCGACAGTCCGCAGGTGGGCAATTAAATTTATTAGTGATGTCGCAGTTGTTAGTTGTTACCTCCATGATTTACATCTTCCTCTGTTATCATCGCGACTGGGAACATGATAACGAAAATAATGATTAATGTTTTCATGCCTGCCATCTTCCAATCTGTTGAAAACAAAGTAATCAGCGTTCATAGCATGTCACTGAATTTATTTCGTGGGTGTTAAAGAGTTAGGCTCGCAAAGTTTAATAACCTCGAGTTAGCGGGAGGGGAGGGGAGGGGAGGGGAGGGGAGGAAGGAGGTACCCTGGAAAATAGGCTTTGATAGACTGTGCTCGCAAAAGTAGCATGATATGCTACTTGCAGTGCTCGTATATTTCTAAAATTATGCCAATAATTCTGCTAATTTTTGTAAATTAAGCTCGTTTTAGCAAACAAAATGCAGAAATTATGCCTCTCACCTTTTACTTTAAAGTTGTTAAAAAAAAAAACACTTCAATGCTTCATGTACAAGTAAATGGCAAACTCATTTACCCTCAAGAAACTTTGAGTCCTTAATTCATTGTCTGACAAGTATAAATACTCAAACAATAATCAACCAACACGCGGACGCCACCCCAGGTAGCCGAGCTTGTTATGTTCGCACGTTGAGTCTTGAGGGGAGAGTCCTGAGTCACTTCCTGTTGGACCCAGGTCCCATGAATGGGACAATAAACAGACAAATAAATGATTTCGTTACTTAAATTTGCCCGTAACACAGATCTCGGACCAAAAACATTGGTTGCATGTTCAATAAATGACAATTCAGTTTGTACTGCAAAATTATAACAAAATGTGCAAATTATGCTAGCAGTGTTTTGGTTTTTTTTTAAGAAAAAAAGATAAAAATTATACTCGTAGTGGCCAATTGTGCCAAAATTATGCTAATCCAATCTATAAAACCTACTGCAAAATGCCGGTGATGCCACGATGCATAATTCCTTAAATCCCTCACCCCATTTCCATATATGCATTACCCTGGTGATGGTAAAAACTGGGGATAAAATCTCTCTCCTACTTGCATACAATAACTTTTTAAACATAATTATCTATGCAGGTATTGTACATAATTATATGATCCTATCAGAAACTTCAATAGAGGAGTTCCCCCGGAGACGGAGACAGATTATTATAAAGAAGTACCCCAGGGAATTATATAGTCCGTTCGCAGATCACCCTTGCGTTTATTTGATCAAACAAAGTCAATTTCAAAAAGCCTGTTCAAGCTTTCTGGGAGACCGCGGAGACCAGGAGTTAGAACAAAAAAAAATGGAAAAATAGAAGCCAATTAAACTGCAGTCTTAAAAATACTTCTTTACACTATATCTTTTAAGAAGTTTTTTTTATTTTTGCATTTTTGTAAGTCGTGAATACCACATAAAATTTTGAATATATTTCCCGAGAAAACATGGATAAAATGAAATTTGAACTTGTTCCATGACACGGTTATTTTACTGAAAAAAAATAATAACAACTTCTTCCCCTTAAAACAATGCATTTTTTTTCCAGAGAACGATCCGAGCAGCAGTTTGCTCAGTTGTTTAAATTTTATCCTAGTTCAAGTTTCAGAAATATTTCAATCAATGAAAAAAAAATTCCTTATTACGTCGCTTTGGAGAGAAAATAATTATAATATAGATAAATAAACAAATAGAGTAAATTAAGTGGACTGGGGGAAACCGAACGAGAGAATAGAGAAACTGATGGCCATCAAGGCTAACATAAATACTTTTTATAAGTAAGGCACGTCCATGGGGGGGAAGGTGTCTCCAAGGAAATCTGTGGTACAGTCCGCCTGCCAGTATGACGTCACGTCTCGCGTCAGTGACTTTCAAAATGGCAAGCAAAGTGTTCATCGAAGAGACGGATAAAAATTTCGATTTTACCACGGAAATACAGTCTGTTCCGATTTCTTGCATTTGGAGATTTTAAGGTTTCTATTGTCATAGAAAACTAGACTTAAATACTTTTTTGGAATGAATGTCCAGTGGTGTAATGAATTTTAAAGATTTCTTTCTATCGTCGAGCAAATTTTACGGGCAATCATACCGACCGATCACACTTTTGAGGGCCAGTGGACAGCAAAATTGAGCAGTTTAGACACAGCAATAGGAGGTTCATCAAGATGTATTATACTTTACATTGTGCCTATTTTCAGCTCTTTAGAGTCAGTGGAACCCCATATCATTCCTCTCAAAGTTCGCTTAGCTGTAGCGTTGAAAGAGGGAGCTAAATGACAGGTATTTGTGAGAAACTGTAAGCATTTAATCTTGTTGCTTTACCGCATTTTAATACTGTATGGGACATACTCCTGTAATTTTTAAATTAAATCCCGAAAACCAATAAAAGGTTTCGTTCAATTATATTTGGGGGGCAAACCCAGTGGGGATTTTAGGGTAATAATATTGATGATTAAGACGATGTACAAAAGGCAAGTTTAACTTTCGCCAGTGGGTCACTGGTGGGTGTTGGGTGTAAATTAGTACAGTTTTTGGTGTTCTGTGTATTTTTTGTGATGATGTTAACTAACTTTGAAAAAAATTCACGGAGGAGAGACATTTCTTGACAGCTTATGGTTTTTTTCTGGTCGTAAGCTTGGCCAGTATGCAGATCAGGAGCTTTTAAAATCCCTTTTCCAAAATAAAACTCCGGACTTAAGCTCAAAATATATATTGATCCAAGTGCATGCACCAGCAGGGTCAGCAGTAAGAATAAAGAAAAAAGGCCAAAAGGAAAAATAGTGTTAAAAAAGAGACCAAACAGAAAAAAAAACGGTACAAAGAAGCAGAAAACAGCGTTGCCGGGAGTCGAACCCGGTTTATCTGCAGGTGCAAGCACCTCCTTGACACTGCACCACAGTGACACGCATGATCTGCATGGCGAGCCGCAAGCCTTAGCGACCGAAATATGGGGGAAAATTGACCATCTGACCAGGACGCCATTGTTTAAATTCAGCCAAGCATAGACCGTTGACAGCTTGAAACCATACTTGAGGTGAAATGCGAATCTCCTTTCGTGACCTCCTACTGAGCTTTATTCGACATATCTTTCAATGGATCATTTTAGCAGACACCACAGAAATAATAAAGCGGAGCTGATGAGACGAACACAACTAAAGAAAAGAACCTGGTGAAATAAAAATCACTCCGAAACAGCGCACCACTCGGAAAACTTGTGGCGGTGTAGAGGAGTTTTGCACAAATTATCTAACCGGGGATACCTCAGAATCAATATACATTTATTTACCACAAATGAACGAAGTGCAGCGATTTAAATAAATTTGATTGAATTTAAACTATAAATTTAAATAATTTTCATTGTAGCTTTTTCTGGGGAGCAGAATTTAAAGCGGGACTATTCCCTTTTTTTGAGAAAAGGCCGGTGAAGTTTTCTATTTCATCCTGTTCGCGGCGTAAAAAGGCTCTTATATTTTTCTTATGATACAAACTTGTAAGGTCACCTATATGATGTTCATTAATTATGACTGAAACCATTTATTTCGTTCAAAACGGACTTGCGAGCCATAACCAATAAAAACCAAGTTCCCTTGCACTAAGCGAAGGCGACACACCCGATCGCTTGCTTTTTCAGGCGACTCACCCAAAAGAGCACGTGCAGACGGAACTTTGGTCATTGTTTTGAATCCGAAGAATAAGTTCAATTGCGAATTTTACAGCGTCTAGTTAAACGCAATTTTAACAATCCCCAAACAAAATAAAAACATATTTGGCAAGACGTTTCAAAAACTATTTTTCAAGCTTTCTAGGCCGCCTCGTTCTTTACAGAAAGATTCATTAAATATACACGTTTTTACAAAGTCTTCTTGCACTAAGCGAAGGCGACTCACCCGATCGCTCGCTTTTAATCAGGCGACACACCCAACATAAAAGGCACGTACAGAATACCCTGAGCCATGTACATTTTATGAATCTGTTTTAGTTTCGGTGAATTAAAGCTCTGTGGCTGTTAATGAAAAATAATAGAGACCGTACAGGTTCTTGCAATGGTGTTTTTTTTTTGAAAAACAAATAGGGGGGAACCGCGATGGACGCAACCAATCAACTAAAATTCATTTCGATTCCCCGGTAAAAATTATAGAAAAGAAAAAGAAAGCTGCTAAGATTCAGAGACTTACAAATAACGAGCAACTCTCAACCCCCTCTCTGTAACACGAGCATGTGTTATTTTTAACGCGTTTTAGTCACTCATTTCGTTGTTGATCAAAATCAAAAGCTTTTGTGAGGTTTATACTTCGAATATCCCTTATTTATGGTTTTGTAGCACAATTTGCCACCAGTGGGAGTCAGTTGGCCTATCCGATATACTACTAGGAAAACGATTGTTTTCATAGGCAGTAAACGCATTCAACAATGCAATATTACGCATAATTACAGACTACAAGATAATTTTCTCATTAATTCAAACAAATTAAAGATCTGAGCGTGTAACGACAACAATAAATCGCACTGGATCATGATGCAGCATTTAAACTTCGGCAACAAGCAAAACAGCGGTAAAAAGATAAAATATGTAGCAATTTGGCCGCTAAGTGTGTACGTGTATTATGAAACACGGATGTCTACAATTTTCAACACATTCCATTGTTTATTCAGAAAATGTAGCACGAAATTAATAATAAAAAAGCTTTTCGACTTCTTTATAAGGGTACTTCTTGCAGTAACACAAAAGTGCCTCCAGTGGAAGTTGTGCTGGGCCTGTTTCTTCCTAAACACTGTACGATCACTCCCGAGCGCGCCACATTAAATTTGGCGGGCATTTAGGAGGTTTTGGCGCGGATATATTCGAGGCAGAAATAAATAAATTAAAGGAAAAAAATCGAACATTGTCCTTACCTTCAAGGTGTCTTACGATTAAGCAAGTCATAAAAAAAAACAGAATTAATGTGTCGCAAGGTAAACCTACTGATTTAAGGCTGAAATGGCCTCGCTTCTGAAAGTGAACCAATGTGACGAAGGAAGGCTGGCCATCTCAGTTTGGAACTCTGCTAACCTGTTCGATCTGTTAAAATTTTGTTTCAAATACCAACAAGCTTCTAAGGGAAATGAGTTTGAATCAACACAGAAATTCTCGACCGGGATACCCTAAAAAAGAATTCACATATACTCCATACAATGATGGCTTGATTGGGATGATCCGATCCGGAGAATAGTTGAATAGACCGCGCTCGACTATATTTACCCCGGCTAATACTGTTTTAACCATATTACCAGACAGTTGCGAAATTTAGGATTGTTTCATCGCACGAGATCGGAGGTAAAATTATAACAGGAAATTGAGCATAGCAACCGTCACTCAGCGTAATTAGTAAAGGGACTTTATGCGGCTCCTCATGATTAATTTTGTCACACCAAAACAATTGTTCTCTGCCATAGACGCTGTTTGAAGCTGGTGAAGCTGTATTTATCGTGAATTCAAATATACATTTGAGGAAAATTAGCTTAAGCGCGTATTTCAAAGCTATTTCGCATTATTTCCGGTTCAACGGGCCGACTCGATGTAGATAATCGATCGAACTAGCTTTACTGAATTTGGTGGAGAATTTGGAGATCAACAGAGACCTACACTCGAAAGGAGTGATATGAAGTTAGGCCTGTTTAATTAGCAAAAGAGTAGACGAAATATAAACATGTGTGATTTGTGAATGAAACCTCCTATTCTGGAGACTAGACCTTGCCTATTTTAGGGAAAAAAAGATCTAAGTTTTGATGATCTTGCCGGTCCCGTGAAATAGATGGCGATCCCGCAACACGGCCCGCAAAACAAATTAACAAAATTATACAATCACGGACACAAAATATCAAAACGGTTTACACAAGCAGTTATAGCAACACCAAAGCTCTCACACATTCGATCAAATATGCGATATATACCGATATTTGCTAGCTTCTTAGCTTTTCCTCCACCTCCCTCGTCCACATAACTGTCGTATCCCTTGCTAATTTGCACAAGTGACCGAAGGCTCTTGCCCGTTACTATGTGACGTCATACTGGCAGGCGGAGTGGGTCAAGAAACTTAGGTGGAAAACAATAGAGTTACCTCCCCCCCCCGGGCACGTCATAGGTCCGAGTATGCGTTCATACAAAACAAGTCTCTCGTTAGGCAAAGGAAAAAGTCCGCTAAGTCGCCATGATCATTCGGTGTCTGTGTGCAGTAGTGTCCACGGAACACCCGATATTCGTTCTTTATTATTTATATCGCAAATGCCGCTGATGGAGAAAAGTTCTGCATTTTTCTCGTACAAGAATTCTAAAAAAACATCACTTTCCAGTGAACGCAATCCAACCACTGTGGCTGAAATCATTATCAAAACCGTGCAACAGAAATACTACTATGAAACAGCGAGGCGTGAGCGACGAACCGTGCTAACTGTAAAAGGAAGTCAAGTTCGTTTATGCGAAAAAATACAGAAACTGGACAATTGATGCATTGATCATGACGTGAAACATAAAGTAAAGGCTTTTATTGAATTAAAAAATAAAAACAAAACGAAGAAATACTGAAATGAAAAACAATGTTAAATCTTTCTTTTCAGACGACATCTGCTATTTGTAGATTCATTGAATCTTCAGAACTTGACGATAAAATATGCAGTTGAAGACGGGAAATTAACAATCGATTAAGGTAACAGTAAGCATGTTTTAGCAATGTTCTTAAACTAGAAATTATTTTGAATAAATAATAAAACAATGATTGGATCCGGATAGATCTTTTGACCGCTGAAACTAAGGAAGGAAGGAAGGATGAAAGGAGGGAGGGAGTCGTGGATGAGAGGGGAACAGACTCGGTGCCCTCTTTACAATATATATCGCATGTATATAACACATGAATATTTTACATACACTGAAAGTGATGCCGAAATCAACAGGAATATTGCACTCACGCTGGTCATGATTATACAAAGAATACCACTGAAATAACTAAGAAATAATGTACTAGGAAAGATCACCTCTCACTTCCATATCATTCTTGTTATTTGAAAGTTTTATCTTCGTACCTCAGATTTTCCAGCTCTTCTGATCAGTTGTATGTCTCCTAACTTTTGGTGGCTAAAAGAGTTCTGCTGTTCGCTTCTTCAATTGTCTGAGTTGTTTGCCTGTGAAGGTCCAAATACGCCCAGCAATTAAAACTCAAACAAGATTTAACGCAGGATATGTTTCGATATATTTTCAGGAGAATCCCCCCCAAAAAAAAAAAACATTCAAATTCAAACGCAAAAAAGACAGTTGTTTGTCACCTGAAGTGTCAGCTTATCGGGCTGACAAATATAAATGTTTGACCAAAAACACCAGGCATGATCTCATTTTTATTACTGACGTTAGATGGTCATTTCAAAGCGCCATCGATCGTTTTGTAATTAATACTTCATTTTTCCGGTCTTGTCCTAATGGGCATAAATTGACAAATTCCGCCATCTGGTCGCAGAGAGACAAATGCATTTTGTTTTTACAAATATAGTTTATTAACTCTATGATTGGTGTGTCATGGTCATTTTAAGGAAGAAGTGATACGGAGATGAATTTACTTTTCTTTCTTTCGTAATTTTTAATTCCTTCTTTGGTAACGACAAGTTTCTATTATTACTTAAAATTGTTCTACGAAACTAGGATTTAAGCAAGGAATCCTAAGCAAGTTCCGCCTTTGGAGCTGCCGCATATAGTCTATGAGATAACTAACTGGACTGTTTAAATCCTTCAGACTCAAATTTAAGGACATCTAAGGGCAAACAGAAATCTAGAAGTTCGAGTTCTGACGAAAGCAGCTAAAAACTCACTTGTTTATCCAGTAGAAAAAGATGGAGATCTTCGCTTTCAGGATAAGTTAAACTACGTAATAATTACCCCTGTCACAGAAACATTTTATTGAGGAGATATGATAATCACTCACTCGATAAACGCTGAGGTTGGAAGCAACACCCTTGGGTCTGTCTTCAGGGCTTATAAACTTCCAAGTATATCCATAGGAAAAAAAGTAAAAAGCCTCAGATTTATTAATAAAGAGTTATATAGACTTATACAGTCGCAAACGTCCGAGGGAGTCGTCTGAAAGCTGGGCGCTCACACTGTTCAGTCATGTCACAATCCAAAAACCGGAAGTGATTTTGATTGGATGATTGTCAAAACATTCGTACAAATTATACGAGTTATTATTAGAAATTTTAGCAGGACTGTAGTTTGATATTCAGCGGATCGCATGCTTGCGTGGAGTGAGTGTGGATTGCAAATTTTTTGTCAGTTTTAGTGGAACTGTATTCATTTGGAGCGATTTTATCAAACTGTAACCCTAAAATAAAACGTTCAATTCCATCGCTGAAATCTTTTATATGACTTCTTTTCTTCTTCAGATGCGAAAAACAGAAGAAATTGACCGATGATAAAGGATGTTTTGAAGAGCAAAACATTTCTAAGATATATGACGACATACAAGTCGGTGTTTAGGATTCTACGCTAGATGAAAGAACGGAGTAAAAAACGTTTTGGCCTGTTCAAGTAACTTTCTATTTTCAGTAACATTCATGCCATTGAATGAAGTGCAACATCATTCCTTTTTTAATAGCCGCAGAATAAAATAAATTCCTTTTTGTCTCAAAAAATGCTATGCCGCTAACAAACGTTTAAAGTCCTATGGAAATGAGAGCGAAATTCTTCCTTTTTAATACAGGGAAGAACAGTTTGCACGAATGCAAGGTGTTTGTAGAAGTCCGATAAAGTATTACTTACTCGAAGGATTATTGTATTCTTATATCAGGTACTAGCAATCGTTCGATGGTATATAAAGAATACCTGTTATTTGACTTCATTAAACACACATCTTTGTACATCTTTTTAATTCAGTGACCTCATGGTGGGGAAAAATACACTTAAATTGTGAGAAAATATAGTGAAGGCTTTTAAACGGTGACCTCACAACCCGCAAACTCCAATTCGTGTTGCGACTTCGCTTACTTAACAACTCAGACCTAACTCACAATGCTAATTCACTCACAATACAGGGCTAATTCATTGGTGACCAGTGACTTGCCTCGGCATAAAAGTAGAAATAAAATACTAACTACAGTACACAGCGTTATTTGGCCTTACGAAGTCAACTCGCAATTTCCACCACCAACTTTAACACAAAACCCATCGGCGACTTTAATAAAGACTTAAATCCAACTCATAAATCCAGCATATCTACAAATCGCTAGTTTGGGTATTAAGCGTTTCTTGGGGAAAGGGGTAAAGTGAATCAGAAAAGGTACTTTAACTGTTGCTCGTAACAGATAAATATGTTCACATACGGCGCAGTGGTGTCGATAACGCCGTTCATGACCAAAGTATAAAGATAATCAAAAGGCTACGAAATATTGTAAGTAAAAAACATCTCTATGGGCTTTCATTCATGGTAAAGCGTTTTATACTTTACGTACCTCAGTTTTCAGCTGTTTTGATCCGCTGTATTTACCAACTTTTGGTGAATAAGGTTCTGACGATCAGTAAGGATGTTTTATACTTGAACGACGTTGCTTAACGACGCAAATACGTACAGCAATTTTAAGTCAAAGGTAACGTTCAACGTCCAGGATATGTTTCAATGCATTTTTGGGAAGATTCCAAATTAGAGCAATTAGACGTTCAGGAGCAAAAAGACAATTGTTAAGACAACTGTTTGTCAGAACGGTGGCGCCAGTTTATTGATTATTGATAAAAATGTTTGACCAACTGAAAAACAGCAGGCATGAGCTTATTTTTATTGCTGACGTTTGCTGGCTAATTCAGAACGCCGTCATATTTATTTCCGGTCTTATCCTAATGGGCATAAATTAAACAAATTTCTTCATCTGGTCGCAAAGAGAAAAATGCATTTTGTTTTAACTTTCGGACATACAAGTGGGGGGTGGGGGAGTTGCCTCCTCCGATCCCTCTGAGGTTTTTTTTAGTTTTTCCTAGACGATAAAACATCAGCACCTGACGTTTTCAATAGCTTTTCTTTTTTCCCTCGAACGCATTTTGAGACAAGTTAAGTGATGGTCAGTTACTATAGATACGAGATATGATGTCATAAGTAGCAGATGGTCAAGCCATTTTTGAGTGAAAATGCGTGTTCTTTCAACTTCTCTTGATGCAGAGTGGTTATTTATGTGTTATTTTATATGTCAAGCACAAAAATATACCATTTCTTGAGGTTTTAAGCTGATTTTTATTACTTGGTAAAATCTAAGATGATGGCCAAGATGGCGAACGTTATTGGTGACGTCACAGGCCTTCAGTACCGCTATCACTTATAAAAATACACCTCATCTTGATCAAAGGCTTTCCTGGCTTAAGGCAAAATCGTTTCGAAATACTGCAACATATCAAAAACTCTAGGGAGAGGGTCTTAATGGGGTTAACCGATAGGCGTAAAACGGCCAAAAATTTAGTCGATAGCCGTAAAAATTGAAAAATTTTAACCGTTAACCGTAAATAGGGAAAAAAAGAGTTAACCGTAAACTTGTTCCCTAGATTTGTTAATTTTAAGGAAGGTGCTAAACTCACTTATGGTTGCGTTATTTATTTGCCGGCTACTTTGACTCCGTACGCACGTTTGGCCAAGCACCTTTTAGTTGTGACCTAGACCTAAACTCCATTTCCGACGCTCTCCTCGGGGAACGAATTGTTTCCATAGTGAAAATCTGGCTTCTTGCTGGGGACCAAAATTTGCGATTTTCAGGAGGTCGTTGCCTCCGGCGAAATAGTAGTGAAAGAACACCTAGAGATGTCACTGTTTGTAAAACACGTTGCTGATAAACAACAATTCCCTGCTTTTCTCTGACGCTAAGGTAGACATTGCCATGCCTAGTACCTGTTCGGCGTCTTCCCACGCAATCTCGGTGAAGGCATTTCGGTGGCGTATCTGAGGAAAAACTCGCTTGGACCACGTGAACCGAAACGCATTAGCCGCGCGGAATAATGAGGCCTACGGACAAGGCAACGGCAGACAGTCGTTCCGTACAGTCCGTCGTTATCATTAAAAACACTGGACACGGGGATTTTGTTATTGGCCGTTTTCACGCTAGATCTTGAAATGGATTATCCGTCTGAGACTAGCCTGTGTACAGTCGCACTCTCCCCACACACACCCCTTCTCCGACTTTTTCTGAGGGGAGAGGGTGGCTGTACAGAGACTATCTGCAACGGATAATCCCGTCTTCAAACTGTCCGTCGAAATTGACGGATAAAGTCAGGCGGATTGTTCATTCAAAATTAAAGCTATTCCACTTTCAAATAAAGAAGTATTACCTATCTGACGCGAATCATCACATGGATAACCCGTCTCACACGAATAATCCGTCTCTAGTGTGAAAAAGGACATTTCTGTTATAATGAATGTCGCGCCCCGGCCTTGAGTTGGGCGTTTGCGTGTGCGCTTTTGCTTTTAATATTTATTGATTGTATAATAATAATATTTATTGATTTGTATTGCGCAAATATCAATCCAGGGAAAGAAATTTTCATCTGCGCATAACATTGACTCAACAAAATCCTAAAATCCTAGTATATATTCCAGAAACAAAATTTACAGACCGTTCCTAAAAATTAGTAAAAATAACAATTTAAAAATAAAAATTAATCTTTAAAATCCTATATACAAATCCTTCTTAATAAAGAGAATAAAAACAATAAATTAGCTGGGAAACGCCTTCTGAAATAAATGAGTTTTAAGAGCCTTCTTGAAAGCATTAACTGAAGATATATTTCTAATGAAAAGGGGAAGATCGTTCCATAATTTAGGGGCAGCCATATAAAAAGATCGATCATCAAGCGTGGAAAGAGACCTGCATGATGGAATGTTAAGAAGTTTGCCGTCATTTGATCTAAGATAGTACTCCCTGTGTCTTTCGGTGATACAAGTTCGGAAATGTAAGTCGGAGCAAGTTTATGAATGGCCTTAAAAGTTAACAATAAAATTTTAAAAACAATTCGATATGCTACGGGTAACCAGTGTAGGGCTCTGAGCAATGGTGTAATATGACAAAATTTACTTTCGTGAAATACAAGACGTGCAGCAGAGTTCTGGACTCTTTGCAGTTTTTGAATCTGATACGCTGGTAAGCCATATAAGAGGCTATTGCAATAGTCAAGGCAGCTAGAAATATAGGCATGTATCAGAGTTTCAGTACATTCTTTGCTGAGATATTTCCTTATCCTCCTGATATTGTACAAATAATAGAATGCTGCAGAGCTTATTTGCTTTTTCATAAAGATTATTTTTATATTGACTATCGGACATTTCTATGTGTGAAATAATATTAGAAATGAAATACGTTATAAAAAGTATGATCTATCAAATGTTAAAATTTTTCAAAAGAATAGCTTGTTTCATCCCGAGATGATCCGAAGACCTTCATTTTGATTTAAAGATACAAAAAAAAAGTTAATTAATATTTTTAAAAAGTTGCAAATTAACTTCTTTTGTTTAAAAAACTTTTTTAAACAAACTTTTTTAAACAAAAGAAGTTAATTTTCAACTTTTTTGTTAACCGTAACTGAAAAAAACTAACCGATAGCCGTAAACGAGCCAAAATTTTAGCCGATAACCGTAAATCCCACCACCCCACCACCCCATTGAGACCCTCTAGGGAGGGATTCCATCACCCCCCACTCCCTTGTACTACGGTGGGGTATGAATTTGCGTGCTTGACCGAGGGTTAACAAATATAGGTTATTAACCCTATGATTGATGTGTCTTGGTTACTTTTAAACGGCGACCCGATACAGAAATAAATTTACAGTACTTTATTACAGTCTATACAATGTGGCTAATAGGGCTTTATAAATCCTTCAGACTCAAATTTAAGGACATATAAGGGCAAATAGGAATCTAGACATTCGAGTTCCGACAGAAGCAGCCACAAACTCACTTGTTGACCCAATCGACCTCACATTGCAAGTTGTGGCAGAAACTCAGTGAATTATTGCGCTGCAAAGTTGATTGACAATATTGTAAACTAACGCCAGCATCAGTTCTTTAAGCCAGTTAGTCGAAGAGTCCAGCAACGAAGATGAGGATCCTCGTTTTCCGGATAAGGCAAGATGTATGATATGTACCCGTTTCACCACCAAAACACTTTATTGAGGCCACATTCCCCAAATATTTTATTAATTTTTGTTTCATTAAAATGGTTGAAAGAGTTGTGTAATGCTATCCATAGCTCTGCACTTATGTCCAGGATTGAATAGGGTCGCAAAACTTTGGTAGCAAATTGTTTTGGCAATTTTGGCAAAAAAAATTAAACGAACTGTCAGAAATGTATAGAAAAAATAGCAAATATAGCAAAAAATAACAAATTCAACAAGGCTTGCAAACTGTAGCAAAACTTTGCTACAAATGTTTGTCGCAATTTTAGCAAAAATAGATTTAATAGAAATTGCTTGCAAAAATCTAGTATCTGAGTCCGCAAAAATCGCAAAAGTAACAAGAAATTTCATTACACCAAAAAACACCTAGATAACTTATCGCACGAACAGCAAGAATAACAACGTATATAGCAAACAAATTAGACTTACAAAGAAAAAGGTATTGAAGACCCTAAAAAGGAAGTTGGAAAATTTCGCAAAAATCGAAAAACTAACAAGAATAATATATTAATTTTTTATTGCAATACAAAAACAACATTAAACGTTAACAAATATCGCAAGAATAAGAAAAATAACAAATTTAGCAAAAATTCAGACTTTTTAAAAGGAAAAGGTAAAGAAGGTCATCTGGAAGCCTGAAAAAAGTAACAAGAATTTTTTATTCGGCAGCAACAACAACAACAACAACAAAACACGCTAACAAATATCGAAATTATAATAGGAATAAATTCAGCAAAAGTTCAGACTTGTATAAAGGAGAATGGCAAAGACATTTATTCAGTTCTGACTCCGTGAAGTTTCAAACCGGTGTCATTTCAGTTAAGAAATTTTTAAGTTGTGTGAAATGCAGTCAAATAGTGCCTGGCCGTAGTACGATCAGTTTTGAAGAATTCAATTTGTCTTCTTTGAATAATTTGGCTGATCGGGTCTTGTTATACATCCTACGTTCTGCAGCATATTCGTTCGCGGTCCTTTTGTAGTTTATGTCTAGAGACTAACAAGAATTTTAATTGCAACAATAACAACTATCAGAGAGTGGCCCTCCGCTGGGTTACTTCCCTAATGCCAAGAAATGTTGCTTGATCATCAAACCGCAACGAGAACAGGCTGCCAGGGAGGTGTTTAGAGACACTGCTATTAACGTCACCATACACTACGAGCCTCAGCGCTCCGGAAGTTAAGAAATTCGTACCGTCTGGTTGCTATGAAGTGACGCAATCATCCAGTTGAGTATCCATCACCGTAACACTTTTGCGGTCAACTACCGCAGCGCTCGTAAATTAGTTTAATTAAAACCGTGTTCAAAACCCTGTAGGAAGTCTGTTTATTTTTGAGTCGATTAATGCACTGCTGACTTTCACGAGGTCAACTTTTGCATAAATTATCAAACATTATGTTAAGCGGGAAATCTACCTATGGTTCGCGGGAGAAGCAACTTCTATAGCGGCGCAAGACAAATGTTTCGAGAGTCGAGGATGTGCTCACAAACTATTCACTATGCGACGAAAGGAGAAATCACTGGCATTATAGCTGCATGTAATAGTAATTTTGTCAATCCAGGTCGCGCCGTGTTCGCTCGAGAACGCTGTGACAACCTCGTTTGGCGCGCTTCTCAATACTTCCAAAACATGTTGTAATCGGTAAGTAGACTTAAGCACTTAGTATCGCCAAGCCATTCGAATCAGTGTATACCCAATTCTTTGTCTGAAGATTCTCGCAAACACATATACCAAGTAAATCTGGATGGAAAAGGAAATTGTCTCCCTAAACGCAGCCGGATTATATTTTGAAGGATGGCGGCACAATTCAACGCGTCTTCCAGGTCAGCCCTAATTTATAGTTCGTAAAAGTATAAATTGCTATCTCCCTATTAAGCTTTCTTTGATAAAACTTCAGTAGAAACAAAACAACGCAGACATGACATTCTCCTGCATGAGACACAATCGGCTGAAGGAAATATCTGTTTACAAGTCGGGTAAATTATCCATTCTTGCGCACCGCAAAATCAGCTAAAATCAGTCGCTGGAAACCTGGCATATTATTAAGCCTAAGCGCTTCTAAGAATAACACGTTTAGAACTTCGACGCGTAGAAAAAAAGGCAGTTGTCCTATATCCTTTCTGGTTCATCCAGGTAGAAGTCCTGGCATATTATTATGCCTGAGCGCTTCTAGGATGTATATAACACGTTTATAAGCATTTCGACCCGTAGCCGTAAAAAAAAAATTAGGCAGTTGTTCTATATCCTTTCTGGTTCATCCAGGTAGAAGTCCTGGCATATTATTATGCCTGAGCGCTTCTAGGATATATAACACGTTTAGCATTTCGACCCGTAGCCGTAAAAAACATTTAGGCAGTTGTTCTATATCCTTTCTGGTTCATCCAGGTAGAAGTCCTGCCATGATATCATTATGCCTGAGCGCTTCTAGGATATATAACACGTTTAGCATTTCGACCCGTACCCGTAAAAAAAAATTTAGGCAGTTGTTCTATATCCTTTCTGGTTCACCCAGGTAGAAGTCCTGGCATGATGTTATTATGCCTGAGCGCTTCTAGGATATATAACACGTTTAGCATTTCGACCCGTAGCCGAAAAAAAAAAAAATAGGCAGTTGTTCTATATCCTTTCTGGTTCACCCAGGTAGAAGTCCTGGCATGATGTTATTATGCCTGAGCGCTTCTAGGATATATAACACGTTGGCAGTGAAATCGACCACAGACTTTAAAATGTTCTTTTTAGAATGCACTGAATTATTTTTTCCGGACATTTTGTTTGATACCGCATTTTTAATTAATTTTGTTTGTCACCCCAGGATGATGACATGATTGCGTGAAAATTGACGCCTCTATCATATTAGATGCGAAATACGATCAGAGATTAAGGGAATAGGGAATGTTGCAATCTACTGGGTATCCAGCTGAGATAGCTGACTTTTACTCAGCTATCTCAGCTGGATACTGAGGGGTTTTTTTGGTTGCTAAGACCGTGCAGCTCGTTATGGGCCACCAGCCCTTAGGCGCGGCTCTAGGATCTAGATCGTTCCTTGAAGAATACTGGCGAGAAAGTAGACAAATGGGTCAATGAAGTTACTAAACTCGCAGATTTCTCCATATCACAGCCTCAAGCCAGCTATGCAGCCTTCACTTTTGGTCTGCGGCACCGCTGGACATATTTCCTAAGAACATTACCGGATATTGCAGAATTACTTGAGCCACTCGAGCGCGCGATTAATGAGGTTCTCATACCAGCTGTCACTGACCATACAGTCACTAAAGTAGAGCGCGACCTCCTTGGTCTCCCTATGCGCGCGGGTGGCCTTGAATTTACAGATCCTTTAGTGACCTCATCTTCTGAATACGAGGCTTCAATCGAAGTTACTAATCCGCTCGTGAGGCGAATTGTTGAGCAAGAGCACCAGCCTTCACTGAGATGCCTCAGAAATTCAAACACTGCAACTGAGCACACGAAAACAAGTAAGTGAAGAATTCCCTGCCGACAAAAGCTGAGCGAGCTGTTGAGTTAGCTACAGAGAACAAATTGGCTTACCGTAATTCCCCTCAAAGAGCTGGATTACAAACTGAATAGGAAGGAATTTAGAGATGCAATCAAGTTACGGTACGACTAGGAAACAACGGACACGCCCATGCTCTGCGCATGCAATGTTCAATTTAGCGTGGATCACGCAATAGTGTTTCAGCGCGGCGGGTTCATTATCCAGCGCCATAATGAACTGCGCGACTTGGAAGCAGAGATGCTAAGGATGGTCTGTAATGATGTGGAAGTAGAGCCGGTCCTTCAGGAGGTCACCGGGGAGACTATAAATCATGGCGCTAACAAAGCCCCTGATGCCCGTTTGGATATTCATGCTCGAGGTTTTTGGGAGAGACCTTATTCGACGTTCGGGTGTGTCACCCTAATGCAGACTCTTACAAAGACTTGACTCCTAAGCAGATCTACAAGAAGCATGAGAAGGAGAAGAAGAGGCAGTATGCGGAAAGGGTAATGGAGATCGAACAGGGAACGTTCACTCCCCTAGTTTCCACGACCACAGGTGGAATAGCAGATGAGTGTGTTAAGTACCACAGCAGACTTGCGGAGCTGATTGCGCAGTTTCCTGGATAAGAGCTAAAGTATCTTTCGCCATCGTACGCTCTGCGATACTATGCTTGAGAAGCTCAAGATCCAGAAGAAGACAGCTAGACTTTGTTGACTTAGACCTACAGATCGAAAATATTAGAGCCTGCCCGAATTAATCTTTTTAAAAAAAAAAAATTAAAGAATTAGGAATTAAGAAATACCAGATTTTATTCTTTTTAACTTGTTTCTTGTTAATATCAGCGACGGATAATTCTCTTTTGTAATGACTTAATTTAAAACTCTGGACTGCCTGCACGAGTTATTGACCGTATCTGAGCCGCAAGGAATGTATTTGCGAAATCGTTGTTGACACAGTGATTGTTATTTTTATGATTTACATAATTCTTGATGTTACATAGTGCTTAATTCTTACTTCAAATATTTCTGTAAATTATGTACATATTTTTTTTTAATTTGAATATTATTATTATATTAATTAGCAAAAGTTCAGACTTGCAAAGAAGAAAGGTAAAGAAGGCCATGGATAAGGCAAAGTAACAAAAATAGCCAAGAATTGTTCGACATTAAAAGGAAGGGAAAAGGGGGGCCAAGGAAACCCGCCTGTATGAGAGTCAGTGCATGTTTCTTCCCCCCATGGATACCTCAACTGGGATAAGTTCTTGTCCAGTAATTTTGTAATGCTTTCCATGAACGGTCTACAACTAACAACAACAAAATTCTTGATATTTGTATACCTCGATCATCCATTCATTTTGAACACCAATTGATCCAACCTATTATATCACATAGTGTGCTACACGACAAGGCAATCATCAGTTACCAACGTGAGACTATTTACTCAACAAAATACGTACGATCAGTATGTGTATGCTTCGTTCTTCCATCAACATACCGCTACAATGTATAAAAAGCACTGACAAACAATGCTCACAGAAGAGCGCAAATTTTAGCAACAGTTAAACGTAAACGTAAGCAGAACTTTTCATGGCCAAGAACCCACCATAAGGATATCGATCGTCCCAAAATAACATCAATAGCAAATTGTTCACGAGAAAAAGTGGGTCATCCCACCCGCGCATTAATACATGAGTGATTGTGTGTAATACCCATATTTGTTAAAACAAGGATAAAATCTTGCCAGTAATTTGGTTATAATTCTCTTTTAAGGTGAATAATTAACAGCAACAACTACCAATATTATTGATATGTGTATGCCTACCCATTTTTTAAATAACAATTGATACAACTCTTCATATATGTGTGCTTCGTTTTATTACTCATGAATCATCAACAACATTTATTCCTCCCGCACAAAATTTTACACCCCTTTGCTTGTATAATTTGAATAATGGCCAAAATTTATGTCAAAGTCAACAACGGCCTGCAGCAAGAAAACTTCAACAGTTATAAACATGAGTCTATTTACATCAAGAAAATACTGAATGATATAAACCTAGACTTTTGAAAACCGGGTTAGCAAAAAAATCAACTCATTCTGCTTCTTGTCCATTTAATCCAATGAAAAATCTTTCAAAGGCTCATTAAAAGCCTTTATCTGACGCCAGGCAGTAAGTTAGTGGTCCCAGTGGGGGAGGAGAGAGATGAGTTTTGGGGTCCGTGGTCTGAGGTCTGAGTTTTCCAGGCCTGAGTTTACTAGACACCTCCATCAGACAGTAGTATTTCTCCGATTCAAAAACGATAGTTCATCGGATTCTTCGCCATTAATTCAAAATAAATACGACTCTCGTGTATTTAAAATGCGATACTAATATATTTAAGGTAACTTTTATTTCATAACCACGTAAAATGTCGGCTACTGTCAAGCTTTCATACGTCGTGCAGATGTATCAAGCCTTGTATATTTCGCCATGTAAAATGCATGCGTTACTTAATTCGCCATGTAAAATGCACGCGTATCTTATTTCGCCATGTAAAATGCTTGCGTTATTTTAATTCGCCATGTAACATGTATGGGTTATTTTAATTCGCCATGCAAAATGTATGGGTTACTTTAATTCGCCATGTAAAATGTATCACTTAATTTTGACCCCAAAAAGCGCCATAGTCGACATAGCGTAATTCTGTCGGTGTTGGAGTTCAATGTCAGGGCTTAAATCAGAGCGAGCGGTTTATTTTTCGGCAGATATTCTCTGTTTGTTTCGCCGTCCTGATAAGCCACAATAATGGCGAAACAGCTGTCGACGACTACAACCCCGCTTTGTTTTGGGTTCTTTCAGTGTCGTGTTGATGTCTTGCAAAGTTTATTTTCACGTAATTCGATCAGCTTTGCAGAATTCAATGTGTCTACTTTTCTGTACTTTGTTTTAATTTGGCTGATCAGGTCTTCTTATAGATCCTACTTTCTTCGGCAAATTCGTTTGCGGTCCTTTTGTACTTCATGTCTAATTTAATGTACAGAGAGGACCATACAACCGATTGATGGACCAACCTCTCCGGCTCCCAATAATTACGATTGTAACCTCTAGTCGTTATAATTATATTATTACTGGGCTGCCTGTGCGGCCAAGTTATAAATTCGGTTTTCGGTTGTCTATGTAGAAAAACGGCCTCTCGGGGGAGGGAAGACACAAGGGTCTGGTACCGAGAAACGACGTTCTCACAAATGGTTTTATAGGATTTTCCCTTGCACGGACCCCGGCACGAATACTTTTTGTACCTCGTCTCAGCCCCACCAGGAACCCAGAAGGCGTTGCGAACCTGAAGAAGGCTATTTGCGTTGTTCGAAGTGATTCGATCATAGGAGTCACTCTATAATTTTTTTATTGTTCGAGTTTAAGTCAGTTGCAGGGCTCAAAGCTAGCGACTAACTGGTCGCATAATATGCGACCAGTTAGTCGCATATTATGCTACTGGATTTTTGGTTGTGCGCCTAAAAATTCATGTGTAATCGCACCTGTGCACCAAAACCCAAAGCACAGTGCGACTGACTTGCTTCCGACTATACTTACGAACTCGAAGTAGAAAGGCAGTGTATGTTTAATTGGTCTTTTCTCCCAATGGATTCTATGAACTCGAATGTTCTTTTTCGTTTCGATGTTTTACTCCATCCGTCACTCCATCCCAGACTCTTCTGTTTTGTAATAAACACCCCTGAACAAAACACGTGCTTTTTGCACAATTGACGATCATGTCGAACGTTCAGTTTTAAGGTCAATCAAAACAAAAACAGTGCGGATTAAGAGCCTTTTTTCCAGGTAAGAAAGTTTTAAGTCATATCCCAGTTACATGTAAGTCATTGCGCATTTAACAAATTCATTAAAGATTAATTTTCATTCTTGTTCGACACACTCATTGTTATCAGTTTTGAATTGTTTTTCAAGTGTAAGTTTTCCTTAGTCACAACTGTACTGTCAAAAAGAGAAATTAGTATTAAAAATCACAACGGTATTACTGCGTAGCAAATCGGCTGTGGTTTATCAATCACAGGACTGAAGTAAAAGTAACAAACTGAAGATGACAAAGGAACGTGGCACTGTTAAGCTTTTTACTCTTTCTTTTGAAAAAGATGCTCCCAACATTAAAAGCACGGCTCCTAAAATTTTCAGCTGTGCGCCTAAAATTTCGGCAGTGCACCTAAAAATTTACATCTGGTAGCACATGCAAGTGCTCCCAAACTCAAATTTAAACTTTGAGCCCTGAGTTGATGATGTTGGCGCTGGGAAACTCAGAGAAATGCTCACGTTGCATGCAAACCCACACGCCGTTCACGGTAGGTTCACACTAAAAGATGACTGTGAGCGTTAGGTTTGGAACGCCAGGGTTGCTTCGTGAACTCAAAGAGAGAATTATCGATCGATGTAGTATATGAGCAATTAATAAGCACAATTTATGAGTAAAGTATTTCACCAGTTGATGACACTATGGCTGAAGACTTGATTGTAAGCTGTCGCACTCAGTGAAGCGAACAACTCAGTTGCCGATGATTGTCAGATGAATCCTGATGTTACGCACGTCCATGAGCGAGGGACGTGACAACTTTGCCATGTTAGAAGACTGGCTTTTCCTTTAAATATTTCCTTCTATTTAATGCAACACACGCCACTATGGAGGTCTAAATTTTGGATACTGAGGATAAAGAAGACACGGACAAAAATAGAAACTCTGAGAATTTCGCACACAAGTTCAAAGCTTCACCGGAACATCCCATCTGGGAGCTTCACAAAGACCGACTTGAGGAAAATAGGAGAGCATACAAGTGTAGCCCAGGTCGAAGCGGGTTTGCTTTTGTTTGTATATGTATCTTGCTAAGCTTTTATCATTAAATTTGCACATGATCTTGTGATCACATTTCTGTGTTTTCGCCCATTCAGCAAGTACGATATATCAGATGCATTGATGTCAACATTAGCAAGTTTCAAAAAACATGCCTTTGTAAATTTTAAGCTTGCGTGATGTTTCTTGATGTTTCTTTTCCATTTTATGGAGATGTAAACTGAAGTCACCGTAAAATGGGAACTTAAAAAAGAGTAAAATCCATTTTTGTTTAGGGCCAATCATCGTGTACAAAGCTAATTGCGTGATCTGTTTGTTGGCGCCTAGTTTGATGCGCAGAGAGATGACAACTACTAGAAATTGGAGTAAATATGCCACCAGCGTGACGGTTTAATAAATGATAAACATTGAATATACAGAAACTGTAACTTGTTAGATCTCAAACATCAAAGGTGGGGGAAAAACCCGCCATAAGCCACAAACCTGTGGCCACCCCACCGGCCAACAATTACTGGCAAATAAATGCAAAAGGACGTCGCAGCCCATGCTTGAACGACATGTACAAATAGGACTATCGTATAGAAAAGCAGCGGCGGCCTGCAGCCCATGTCTGAACAGACCTATGCTTTGTAAAATCGTAACGTTAAACTTAGATCCAAGCGCGGATAGTTTAGCCACCCGTGAACAAGACAGTTAGTCCGCAGCCCATGTCTGAACAAACCTTTGCCTTAATGCAACGTGTCGCTTAATACTGTGTACAGCTAACACTAAGCCTTAAGGAAATGATTGATAGCCCAAATCTAGCAAGAATAGCAGCCCATGACTGAACTATTCTAGAGTATTTAGAAAGGATAAATTCGCGTGCCCATGAAATAGCAGCCCTTGTCTGAACTAGATCAGGGACGTCAAAATTAGCAGCTTAAATCGTTTTGGGCATTAGCCGACAAAGCACCTGAACGGAGGTACGATTTAAACGCATCAGATTGCCAGCGACCAAGTCTGCGAATTTGGGAATCAGAGAAACCTTGCTCGGAAGCGTGAGTTGCGGCTCCAATGCGGAAACTATGGCCTTTGTAACGGCTCGTGTCTAAACCACAAAAAACAAGGCAACGTTTTAATGCAGTATTGAACGAACTGATGGTGACCGGGCGCAGATCACTTTCACAAAATAGAGGACCAGGAGCAGCGCCCCTCATGCCACAGTAATCAAGTAGTGTTTGGACTGGGCAAACTAACACAGAATTTTCTCTTGCGATTAGGATTTCAAAGGCTTTATTCGCTGTGTTGTGTTTGAATTTGCGTATTGTCAACTTGGACATACTTATGCGCCCGTTTGATGATATAAAACAAAGATCGTCATATTGCAGAAGGCCGCTAGCTCTCCGATGCGAAAGAAACCATAAAAAGCCGTCGTAAACATTGCAGCATATCGCTTCCTTTGTGCCGCCGAGGAATGAGTCGAACTCAGCGAACTTACTAACTGGTGAAGTAATGGACGCGATATTGGCAGTCGGATATCGGAAACTCTATTTCGGCTAGTTGCCGTCAACAGCTTTTGTATCAAAAAGGATTTCGTTGGGTCACCAATACCCCTAAGACGGTGAACATAGCCGATGGCCGAAACATATGAGTGAAAAATAGCAACGGCAAATTTTTTGGAGCTAAGGTACGAAATGAATAAGGCTAAGGCGTCAATTGACACAGGGATTAGGTGGGTTTCGCAAGCACTGTAGAATCTAGCATGAAACTGCCGATAACACGTCCACGCACGCTGATACGCTTTTTGAGATCCGGCTGTTAGACTAGAATTGAGAAGTTCGTTCAACTGAGCGACCAATTCCTGGGCTGAAGGTTCTCGGGAACTGGCGTTGGGAATTCGTCCATTCCAGGGGATATTGCCTTGAACCGCTCTATCTGAAAACGGGAGATTAAGTCGGCGCGCTCGTTAAGCTTCCCTGGAAGATGACGAGCCGTAAAGAAAATATTGAATTTAAGAGTAGTTAACACCATATCCTTGATGAGAATCATAACTATCTTATGTTTAGACGTCTGCTTATTGATTATGTCCACTAAGGCAGCGTTATCGGTCACGAACGTTACACATTTATCCGCCAACTGATCCCCCCATATATGTAACGCAATTACGATAGGAAACCGTGATGTTCAGTGATTGCCAAGACACGGGCCAACTACCATAAAACCAATGTGTTTTAAATAAAGCCCCGTATCCTTTAGAACCGGCTGCATCTGAAGTAATTTCATATCGTGAAGCGGACATTCTTTCATCCAGAAAAAATGTGCGACCATTGTATTGCTCCAAGAACGATAGCCAAACGATTAAATCACTTTTGGCGTCTTTGTTTAAACGGATTTTAAAATGGGGCCTTCGAATTCCTCTCGTAAGATCGATTAGCCTCCGTAAGAAGGCTCTACCCGGCAAAACCACTGAACATGTAAAGTTTAAGAGGCCAATTAATGACTGAAGTTCGCGTAGCGTGACTTTACGCCGCTTATAAAAATCCAGCAACATCGTGCGACATTTCTCGAGTTTGTCCTCCGGCAATCGAGCTTCCATGCGAATAGAATCTAGAGTAATCCCGACAAAAGGCAATTCGGTCTCGGGTCCTACGGTTTTCTCGGGCGGAATGGGAACGCCTAAGTAGTTACAAAGTGAAATGAACCGTGACAGTAGATTTTCGCAAGACTGCTTACTTTTGGCTATTAACAAATAGTCATCCAAAACGTGTATTATCTCGTCGGCATGAAAGATTTGCTTGGCGGCCCACTCGAGTGCCGTACTAAATCGCTCAAAAATGGCGCACGATGACCTACAGCCCATCGGGAGGCAGCGATCGAAGTAATAATTCCCTTGCCACTTCATCCCCAGTAACGGATAGTCCCCCGGATGAATAGGAATAATTCTAAAGGCAGATTTGATATCAGTTTTAGCGAGATAACAGCCAACTCCTAAACGTTTTACAAACACTATTGCATCTTGAATGGACGCATAGCGTACCGAAGAAATGTCTACCGGAATTCCTGAATTTACCGAATTCCCATGCGGATATGACAAATGTTGTATAAGTCGAAACTCATTGGGTGCTTTCTTAGGGACGATTCCTAATGGTGACACGACAAAATTATCGAACGGCGGGGCGCTAAATGGGCCTGCAACCCTACCGGCTTCGATTTCCTTGTGTAATTTATCCGTTACGATGTTTGGTTGATCGTTGGCACTAAGCAAATTTGGAGATTCGAAGCTTGATCTTAAATTAGAGTAATGAATATGAAACCCATATGAGAAGCCTTGTATCAAAAAGTTTGTTAATAAGGGGTCGTAATCACGCAGAACTGAAGTGAGACGGTCAATTCTTACGGGGGTGACTGGATTGCTCTCTAGTAGACGCGCTAGCCGCTGTTGTTCCACTAGGCTTAATGCTCGAGGTTGGTTGCTCCCCTCCCTCTGAACAATTTCTGCCTGCGTGCTTACCTCCACATCGGGAGCAGATGTGGGTAAAGGAACATCCGGAACAGAACCTCCCGTTATTAAAGTTAAAGCATGTTCCTTTAACGAGAGGGATTTGTCGTGATTTTCCGACTCGCCCGGCGGGAAAGTTACCTCTCTGGGGACGAAAAGGCAAGTTAACTGAAGTGGCTTCGAGCCATAACTCCCACTGGACTTCCTCCCAAGGGTACCTATCGGGGGCGGACTGGCGCAAATATCTAAATTGCTCATCATAGTAAGCCCAGTTTCCGTTTTTGTTTGCAATGGCACGAACGGTCTCACAATATTTTAGCAAAGCGGCCGTGTCCCCCGCGAACTTCTGGCAATAAATGGCCATAAACGTGTGGAACGCCGTGACCCACTGCTGAATACTATTCAATTAACGTGGGGCGCTAGCTGGTTCTAATGTAATCTGCGGCTTATTGCCATTGCCTGTAACCGAAAGCCCAAGAGCAAAACGCTCTTGTGGAAACGCGGTTTGGAGCAGTGCTCCAAGGTGTACAAATTCGTTAGCCCAAATTTTGGATTTTATTTTGTCGCTAACTGCACTTCCAAGGGGGATGGCGACGCTTGAAAAAAGGGGTGTGGTGGGCATACTCTGCACGTTAGGTGGTACAATATTACCTCCAGAAGTCCCGGCAATAGCTTGCGTCGCTTGCACAACAGAATCCTGGACTATCGAGGCTGTAGTAGGCACGTGGGCGGACACCACGGTCGACGTTGATGCTGCGTTAGTTGACGTTGTTACTGACGGTGGTGGTCGTAGCGCGTCCTGGACGGCCTTTTGGACAGCCAGAGAAAGGGCACTGGACAGCGCTGTAACATGTACTTGCATCGTGCCGTCTGGTTGATTAGAGGTACTATTTGACAAGCTGCTCGACGTGCTAGCGGTACTGGTTGCCATGCTGTTTACTGTAGAGGCAGAAGGTCCAGAACGTCTCGCACGCTTACTTCGTGGAGGCATACTTGTAAAGAATAGAGAGTGTTAATTTATCCAAACGTATTAATGTTCTCGTGTAACTCGTAATCTGCAGTTGTATCGCAATAACTGCCACAGGTCAAATAAATGCGGTATTAAAATTAAGAATTGTCATTAGATCGTACGCTCGTATCCTCAAATACATACAAATAGCTTGGGACTCCGAGTGCTATGGCACGCAACACAGGCGGCCCACTCATTTGGAGACAAAGCATAAAATCGACCGTGACCGGCCAAACAAGGCTCAAGGACAAACAATACGTTGTGAGTACAATGGCGAATTACACCACCAAGTACCAACGCAAAAAGAATATTTAATTTGGCGGTATGTCCAATAAAGAGGAAAGAATGAGCTATAGTACAGATCTAAGACTCTAACTTTGTACATCATTAAACACTTTAAGTGATTGGATTAAAGCCCCCCTCAAACTTCGATAAAGTTTAAACTGTCCACGTTGGTTCAGATGAACTCCATCGTGCAATAAGAATGACTGTGTTGTCCTCCAAAATCCCCTGTGTCTCCAGTAAAATGCAAATGGAAGGCCGGGGCTGTAGGACAACGCGTAAATAATCCGTCAACGTGCGAATGCGTACGTTTAAGTGCGCGTTCTCTCTTAGTATAGTTTGGCACACGCAAACCACGGTTACGCCGAATTGTTCATGTAATAGCTTTGTTAGGTCCTCTAACTGTGAACCGACAGTTAGAGCAGAACGGATTGAACGATCACTGATATCGTTCGTACCCAACAACAACAACAACAATTTATTAAGGTATTTCCATATCTATACATGGCATTACCTATCTAATATTTATGAATAAAGTACAAATATATCATTTATAAATATATGGCAAAATAAAAAGATTATATTCTTTTCTGAAATAACATATCATGTCTGTAACGCATACATTCAAAAACAAAAGCAGCAATTGATCTACAAACAGAGGGATCTATACTATTAAAGAGAAATAAAAGTTTTGAAGTCACATCTAAGTCCTTGAAAAGTGTATATCTATCAGATATTTCACTGAAGAATTTTGAACGTAAATTGTCATAAAGTTTGCAGAAGAATAGAAAATGAAGTTCATTTTCAACTTCATTTGTCTGACATAGATAACATATTCTTAAATTTTCGGGAGTTTTAGGTACTGTGTGTCTGCCTGTTTCAATATGTAATCGATGATTTCCTAGTCGAAATTTATTGAGTGCTGTTTTGTGAAGTGGGTTTTTAATCATATTTAAGAATTCTGCTTTTTTATTATCGTTCTTAAAGGTAGTATAAAAATTCAATTTTCTATTTGTTTTAAGGAGGGTAAGTTGATGCTCAGTTAGAGCATTATTGATGTTTTGCTTGATGTAAGAGGTGAAGACTTTTTCGTTGTTTTCATTCAATGTTATGGCGGTTGCGTTGTACTTGCTACATATAGTTTTTATTTTCTGCATCAAACCTGGCTGGTTGTTATCGGCCATTTCCTGGGAGAGTTGTAGACATTGTTTTGCTATGTTTTTATCTGGCATATTTTGTAAATGAATCCAAAATTTAATAATTGAGGTATCTATAGTTAATTTCAATTAACTATAGATACCTATGTACCCAACTGTAGAATAACAATGTCAGGCGAAAATTGTCGGACTATCTCCAAATCGTAGCGTATGACTTTGGCCACAGTTCGTCCCCCTACTCCATGCCAGCACAGGTTCATAGGGGTGGTGATGTCAAAATCCCCCCGTAAAGCGTTTGTAGGCAGACGTACCAACTCATGCAAACGCCTGATGAAGGAGTGCCCCAAAATCAAAACCCGAGGTTCAGCCATAACTATACATCGAGAGAGAAAACTACACGTAAGCGCTACGCATGCTACGAAGAAATAACAATGTTGCTATCTGAACCAACAATGAATCACAAAGCATTGATTGCATGATTGGAGCCTGCAAGGAATTCTAACTATTTCCCTATCTCCATCCCAGATGCAGATAAGACAAACAACCAGGAAATTAGCCCTTTACAAAAATGTCATTAAGCCATTAGCTTAATGGGTGTTTTATCTCGAAACATAATACAGATGACTTACACGACCTTTATTTTCCTAAAGGTGTTTTGAATACGAACGAACACAGTAAATGTGAGGGGCAAAAACAGTTTTAATATGAATGAACCATAGGGTTTAATTAATATAAGGGTCAATTATTGTGTAATGAAATGAATCGCTTGAAAAGAGAGAGTTCGCTTGGAGATGTGATCAGAGGTAAACAAGGGCACATTGTGCGTTACGTTCAGTCTTTTTAATATCCAAGGACTGTGAATGGTGTTTCCATATTGTTTAGCTGGAAAAAAAAACTTCGGAGCAGTTATAACGCGGCATAGTTATCTGCCATGAAGAAAAGTTAGTCATGGGTTTCGTGAGACAAACAGCGAACTCGAGCGAATTTTTAACTCATATCGGTAACAGGTAAAAAAAATATGTTATCGATCTTTTCATCTATTTACATTGTTTAAAGTGCGTGCAGATGAAAGCAACATGCAAGCGGGAAATCTTTAAACTTTTTTAGGTCACAAAATGCAAAGGATGTTATTCCTTTAAGTTAGGGAAAAATACCAAGAGGAAAATCTTAAGACTGAATATTTTTTATCTCGTGGAAAAAATAGTGCGTTTTCATGTAGACTGTAGACCGCAGATTATGATCGTCTATTTAAAGTTTCAGTGCAGTCAGTGAGGCCCCTGGATCGGGATCAATCATGATCAATGAGCAGTTGGCTGTCTGTTTTAGTAAACCTCTGGGTTTCATCCAATACAATATATTTCTGTCTAGTGTAAATTAGCCCAGTGGCGAGTAGCTGACCCTGTCGCACTTCATACTCGTAGAAATACAATTATTTTTGGAATGTCCGGTTACGTCAAATTAGTCACGTTATATTGTCACGCTATATTTTGGGAGACAGAGGGATTCGGGGAGGGGTGCGTGAAAATAATGCAAATCGTTTCCTGCTTAGAATTAATGACTAACTTGTTTATTTTTATTCATAATGGTGGAATTTAAAAGTTATTATACAGCCCCCACTTAAAAATGGTACTCATTTTTTTTGTTATGAAAGTCTTTCAAAAGGTTACAATGTTCTGAATGAGTTTATGTTTCAGTCTCACACAAGATTCTGTCTCACGCAATGGTCGGCGACAAGGTTTTATAGTAGCCTGTAGTCTACTGAGTGTGTATAGCCCGCCTTCTTCCTTTCAGAAAAAATAACCCCTTGGCAGCCCAGTTAAAAATCGCCTTTCGGCGATTCTTGTTTCTTGTGACTTACGTTGCATCTCACGCTGGCATTTTTGAGCTGATCTTTGCGGGGCTTAGCGAATCGTTGCGGATTCTGAGGCGTTCAGGCTCCCGTCCAACCTTTAAGGCACCAGTACCCAAGCTCATCTATTGGCGATGAGTTTAACTATGGTTACGAGATATAACGTCATAAGTAGGAGTTGGTCAAGCCATTTCCTAGTGAAAGTACATGATTTTCAACTGTTTTTCAACAATAGAAGTAAATCTTGTGGCTAAAATCATGCAAAGTTCTTATTTTGTGTAGACTGTAGACCGCAGATTATGATCGTCTATTTAAAGTTTCAGTGCAGTCAGTGAGGCCCCTGGATCGGGATCAATCATGATCAATGAGCAGTTGGCTGTCTGTTTTAGTAAACTTCTGGGTTTCATCCAATACAATATATTTCTGTCTAGTGTAAATTAGCCCAGTGGCGAGTAGCTGACCCTGTCGCACTTCATACTCGTAGAAATACAATTATTTTTGGAATGTCCGGTTACGTCAAATTAGTCACGTTATATTGTCACGCTATATTTTGGGAGACAGAGGGATTCGGGGAGGGGTGCGTGAAAATAATGCAAATCGTTTCCTGCTTAGAATTAATGACTAACTTGTTTATTTTTATTCATAATGGTGGAATTTAAAAGTTATTATACAGCCCCCACTTAAAAATGGTACTCATTTTTTTTGTTATGAAAGTCTTTCAAAAGGTTACAATGTTCTGAATGAGTTTATGTTTCAGTCTCACACAAGATTCTGTCTCACGCAATGGTCGGCGACAAGGTTTTATAGTAGCCTGTAGTCTACTGAGTGTGTATAGCCCGCCTTCTTCCTTTCAGAAAAAATAACCCCTTGGCAGCCCAGTTAAAAATCGCCTTTCGGCGATTCTTGTTTCTTTACGCAACAAGGCCTGGAATAAAGGGTTGAGAATCGAATAACTTGCAATGTGTAGGTATATGATACCAATGTTGAGATTTCGTTATTTTCAGGTTCTCCTTTTTCCAGGCTTTCATAGCATTGTTTTTTTTCCTTGTGTTTTTATTTTTATCTAAAAAAAGTAAAAATAATATTAACCCTCGCACGTACAAGGGGGTGGATGCCACCCCATTCCGAGGTTTTCTGAGTTTTTTCCTAGAGGCCAAAACATCAGCACCTGATGTTTTTAGTAGCTGTTCGTTCATCCCTTGCGCGCATTTTGAGTCGAGTTCAGTAATGGTCAGTTTATGTGGCTAAATGTAATTTAATGCGGTCAGCGGTCTCCTCCTCAAGCGTACGTGATCCGTGGGGTGACCGCAGGGGCCTTTTGCTTATCTTGTGACTTACGTTGCATCTCACGCTGGCATTTTTGAGCTCATCTTTGCGGGGCTTAGCGAATCGTTGCGGATTCTGAGGCGTTCAGGCTCCCGTCCAACCTTTAAGGCACCAGTACCCAAGCTCATCTATTGGCGATGAGTTTAACTATGGTTACGAGATATAACGTCATAAGTAGGAGTTGGTCAAGCCATTTCCTAGTGAAAGTACATGATTTTCAAGTTGATTACTTTGTATTTTTTCAAGTAAATCTTGTGGCTAAAATCATGCAAAGTTCTTATTTTGTGTTATTTTTCTTCTCAAGCACAAAAAATCGCCATTTCTCGCGGTTTAAGCCTGATTTCTAATTCTTGGTAAAATCCAAGATGGCGACCATTTTTGGTGACGTCACAGGCCCCCCAGCAGCGCCACCACCCACTAAAATATACCTCATCTTGTGGAGAATATCAAAGGCTTTCCACTGAAGGTAAAATCGTTTCGAAATACTGAAACATCTCAAAAACTCTGCAGACAGCGGCATTCTGAACAGGTCCTGCCATGCACTGCACTGTCCTTTTACTTGGGAAATTTCCGTGAAACGTGAGCGCGGGATTTTAATCCTCGTGATGCGTTATTTCTACACTTTAATATCAATGCAGATACGTGCGTACGATCCCCTCCCGCCCCCATTTACCCACCTCTTTGTACACTGTTGTGTCCAAGAGTTTATTTCTGATATTTCATCAGTAAACTTGATGTGAGTAGGGTGGTAAGCATTGGCTTTCTCAATGAAGAGTTCTATATCTTCTTTTTTGTGTGTCCTATAAACAGAAGATGTCGTCCACAGTAAATCTTTTCCACACTGGCGGTTTCTCTTTGTTTTGCCATTTTCCTGTGATTAGCAGCATCATAGGTAAACCAACGAGAGGCACTTTGGATGTTTTGATCCGAAATTTGAGAAAAAAAAAAAAACTAATCGCGAAGAATTTTTGCGTAAAATTTCACTTTGCGAGGTTGAAAACTTGCACTGTTTAAAGACATCGATGGAGAGAGAATATCAAAAGAATGCTCACTGTTTGCCTTTCTATTTGTCTTCGATCCTTCGAGGAATCTGATCATGTTGCGCTCGTTTTGTCGTGAAATTTAACCGTGGCAGTGAAGCTTTCAAAGAATTTCAGGTACATTTTGTACATTATGGTTAAGAAAATTGCGTTTTTAATATGAATTTTCTTATACATGTTCTGCACACGTTTTCAGAAGGTTTAGTGCTGATTTTTGAATTGCCGCGTGCTCGACTTAGCCGGATCATGTTTTCGCGTATCAGTACGGATCGATGATCGAATTGTGATGCGAATTTAATAGGATAAATACATCAGTTCCAGAATTAAATAAAAATTTTCAAGAATAATTTTTCTGTCTATTGTTTTGTTTTAAATCATCTATAACATAAGTTTAAAACGCGATAGCATCTGAGTTGCCTTGCATTTTATTTTCATCCCTGAATGGCTTCCCAACAAATCTATACAGAGTTTGAGCTTAATTACGAAATTCCAGAAAGACGTTTTGTAGGTATACAGAACATACTTTTAAGCAAAAGTAAATTATATCTAACTTCTCAAAGACAATTTGCTTCTTAAGTTAGATGCCCACCTTTAAAAGATTTCAAACTAATCAAAAACATCTTAAAACTTCTCTAAGATCACTTTAACATGTCACTCCTCTTAAATGATATGTTACAAACTTAAGGTAAGACGGGTTTTTCTTAAACGAAGACGCCAAACAAAAATAGAGGCTATTACTTTAAGACGTTTACTTTGTAAAATCTTGAATCAAGACGGGAAACATGTTTTAGAAAAGTAAGAGATTACCCGTTTACAACTTACCGAGTAAATAATGTTTACAAAGGCCGACAGAGCAAATGTTTACAACTGACCGATTAAATAATGTACACAACTGACCTTGTGGTGTGTACAAACGACATGGTAAATGTTTACAACTGACTGAGTAAATAATGTACACAAATGACAGAGTAGTGTGTATAACCGACAGAGTTTTTTTTTTTTTTTAATTAAAAAGCAGGTTAAGAGGAGAGAACCGGTCTTTTTCTGAAAGTGAAATATGAAGACTAGACACATGGATAAGCATTAATAACAAATGGTGTTAAATAAGGGATGAAAGATAAACAAAATACATGCAATGATATGATATGATATTAAAAAATAATTTTGAAAACGGCACTGACTATAATAATAATATGAGGTCCGGTTTCCTTGATTTAATATAAATGCCCGTTCAGTTCAACTCAATCCGCCCTCCAGGGTCAAGGTGAGGCTTGGTTTTGAAACGTGATGTTATAGCCTGTTCCAGACTTTCAGATTGTGAGGACGGCGCAAATATATAAGCAGGAAAAAAAACAGGGACCCCTCCCTCTCTGCCTCCTTATTTTTTCCCGCTCTCCCATTTCACGCCCCACTCGACTATCTGAACGCCTGGAACGCCAGAAACAAATTTCAGGGCTCAGCGAAGCAGAAACGGACCAGTCCTGTAGATTTATGAGTGTTATGTTTGCAATGAATCGACAAAAGTTCGATGAACTTGATCAAAGATACAGTAATATGCATGAATGTAACCCGGTAACCGACGGTCTGGAACAGGCTACGTGATGTTACAACTCAGGACTCCATATCCAGCTCATCCCCCTCGTCTCCAGAGAACAAGCCCCGCGGAAAGAGTAGAATCCTAGTTTGAGTGGCATAAGAGCAAGAATCATGTGTATAGTTTTACATGTAGGAGTAGTAATATTTAAGCAATAGAAAACGTTTTCCGTGTTTGCATAGCCTGATATAAACACGAGAGGGGTTGGGAGAATTCGAGACAGTCAGATGCAAACCCAGGACGAAGTCGAGGGTTTGCATAACTGTCGTGAATTCTCCCAACCCCTCGAGTGTTTATATCAGGCTATGCAAACACGGGAAAAAAGTTTACTATTGCTTTTATAAAATAACTTTCCCGAGAAAAAACGCAAAACTCTTTGTTATGGCACTGATTAAAAGAGAAGTTCTTACCAGCCACAAGTCTTGTACACGAAGTCTTGCATGCGTAATCAGTTCTTGTTTTCCAAAAAGATGCTATTCAAAATACGGATTTTTCTCGCTTAACCTGTCAGCTTAAGCCAAAAAACATTGACACACCTTCTTCGTAACGATTTTCCAAGTTTCAGCCGACGGAGGAATGAGTAAATAAAGTAAACTTGTCGAGTTTTGAACTCGTAAACTTTTTCAAATTCGTGCTTGCGTGATTAGCGCGGGAAAATCAAAACATTTTGACGCCACAACCATGTTTCTCATGCAAACACTCCTCTCGACCAATCAGAGCGCGCGTACAATCTTAGTTATTTTATAATTTAGTATGTTCATCGTCCTCCTTTATAATTGGGATTTTCTGTTTGTCCAACAGACTTCTCGCTTAACGATCTGTTGAGGAGATTTTCGATCACGTGCTAGGCAACGAAATAGATCATGTGGGACGCAAAATGAATGTTTGCATATTTTGTTCTTTTATTGATAACCCAAACAGGTTTTTATGTAATTCCTGAAATTTGTTTAACTGCAAGTGTAATTCATTCAAAGTTAAACTTAGTTACAAAAATGGAGAGTTCAACTTTGTGGTGGCTTTAGGATCGAGGCCCAACATTTAACGATAAACTTTGTTTGTAAGTTAGTTTTTGCAGTACATGTAGATCCGTTTTGAAATTCGAATATCTTCACATAATTTAATGTTAAATCATGCAATAGTTGACTTTGAAGTTATGCTGTAAATGTTGCATTTGAGATAAAACTGACTTTAATAGACAAGACGTGTACATAGTGAAACTTAATTACAATACCAGACATCAACTTTGTATAATTAACTTTGTCTGTAAGTGGATTCGTTTTGAAATTCGAAAATGTTCACATAGTTTTATTCCAATGAATAATTCAAATTTAAAGTTACAATGTATGTTCTAAATGTTTTCTTGAGATGTCATAAACTTATTAATCTCTGTTTTCGTGTTGTGCGTTTCGCTGGACGGACTAATAAAAAGAGAGAGACTGCTCATAGTCTATCAAGCGTACTCTACCTGAATAAGAAATACATATTGCCTTGTAAAAGATTACAAATAGGTCAAAGATTATAAAACATTGTGCCTTAAGATGAGAACAGTTAATTTTCAGCGGTACACGGTCGATTATCTCTAAATATGGCAAATTAAGACCATAAAAAGGAAAATAGGATTCCTGGGGGGTGGACTCGGATTATACATGACCCCTCCGGAACGGAAATTCCGAGGGGGTGGGGGGTCTAATCGGAAGAACCATCCATATGGATATTTTCTCGAATCACACAATTTAAAAACAAACATTTAAGTAATTAATTTAACACATTTAAAATCACTTATCGATATAGCACGTTATGGAAATGACCATCCCCATAGTATGTCTTATTAATTGCTCTGCCAATGTCTGTTCTCACTTTGTTCTCACACGTTTGGGAAAGAGGGTGTTTTTCCAATTGAATTCAAAAAATAGAGTTGGTAGTTCTCACCGTATATATTGCTCCTTTCCTGTCACAGTCACACAAAACACTCCAATACTTCCAAATACTTGCTTCGCTGGTGAACCGTACTCTCTTCGCATGGTCTCTTTGGAAACTTTCCAGTCTGGTTGATTATGAACCAGCAGAAACAACTAAGCTACTAAGCTCCAATCAACCTCGCTCTAGATCCGTCAGTCTTCCAAGCGGCAGCGTTTACGCTCTCAGCATAAAAGGAAGCATTATGCGTTATGTTTAAACCGATGGCAGTTCAAGTGTAAACGTTTCCATTATTATCCCAGAAATTTCCATTTCAAAGGAGATCTTCAAACGAAAACGTAACTTGCAATTGACAACAACAACAGAATTCCACTGCAGTCGCTCGGTCCCGCCCTCTCCCCGCCTCCAGACCAGTTAGTCACGTGTCCAAAACAGTGCTTACAGGCAGCCATAAATATGACGTCGAGGAAAGAGCTGTATCATTTTGCTTTTCTAAGGTCTTACTCAATAATGGTCGATTACATCCAATCGTTTGGCAGGGAGCAATCACGATAACATATATATAAACAAAGCGCAGTTTTACGCTCTTTCGGTCTACAAAGCTTGAATTTCTGTCTGGAAGGGAAGACCTAAAGCTGCCTAAAGGGACGACTATACAAGCTAAGTGTTCAGGTTTTTTAAGAGTGATTGTGTTTCTGTCAATGATAGATGGATATAATTCTACGGTAAATACAGATCAGAGGTTGAGTGCTGGAGAAATAACTTATCAATGGTTGCTCTTAAAATCTGGGTCGGTAATTTACATGGTATGTTTTTTCTTCGATAGACCTTTAGGCTTGTTTGCCCTACTTACCAGAAAGTTTAGATTAATTAATTTTGTGGCGGCAATAATTGTTTTTTTTTTCTCCCTGCAACCTACTTGTTTTGATCTTAGTTACTTGGAATGTCTTTCAATGTTGGACTCTCACAAAACAGTAGAAAAGAGACTTACTTTTTTGTTCAGGATGTATTAAAAGAAAGTCAGCTTTACAGCTTGCTATTACGGCAAGCTGTACCTAGCATGCACTAGCCTGAAAGCCATTTTGACTAACCCCAATTTTTTTTTTTTTTTTTTTTTTTTGAATGGACTTGATTACAGTTTTTCTGTAATCTGAATTCCCTAAAAACTTTACTTGCCAGCCAGGCAAGTTAAAAACACAGTTCACCAGCCCAATCAAAAACCCAGTACCCTAGGGCTATTGCCTGGACACTACTCTGTCTACTCTCTTTGCATGCTGTTTAATATAATTTAGCTAGAACTTGAACCTTTGAATGCCTTTTTAACAACACTTTTACGCAGAAATACGAGATGAAATTAATAAAAATACCTGTACAAGTGACCGCATAAAGTTGTGTACCACATGTTGTCATTTTTGCATTTAAACAATACAGGAATGATTATTCTTGTATTGCTTACAACTAATTATAATAATTGGGCAATTCCAGAAAATATCTATACCCAACCACGGACGGCTTCCATGTTTTAACCCCCCCTTGCCTTCGTAAATACCCCCCATACCCTCAGAATTCCATAATCGTGAACCCCCCCTCCCCTTCGGAAATCCTAAAAGCCGTCCGTGGAATGGTATGGATATTTTCTGGAATCGCCCATTATTATGTGTATTAAATTACCTAAAGTAATTCAATGTATAAATTAGAGGACTTGAGAAGAAATTAATGGGTCTTAAGTCACTGTGAGAGTTTTTTGCGGGGGGGTTGGGGTGGGTCTGTGGCTAATATTATTGAACGTGGGTTATTACACACTTCATGAGAAATCGTGCATTCTGGAAATAGAAAACTAAAAAAGTAATAACTACGAGACAATTTGAACCTCTTTAAGATTTTAAATAAATGATTTAAAGTGACTTAAGATGATTAAAGGCGACTTTTAGTACTCATTTGTAAACATTTTCTCTGTTAACACATGCACTGAGGGGTGTCCATATTAACTGGGTTGAATTTAGAGAAAATGTAACTTAAGGGTAACTTAAGGACTTTCTTTCCCCAGGGACAAAGCAAACTGTAATAATGAGGTGTCTTTATTAAGCAGGTGTCCAAATAAAACGGGGTTTGACTGTATACACAGGGCTGTCAACTCTCCTGCATAATCTGGGAGACTCCAGATTTTTGAACCATTTCTCCCAGTCTCCAGATTAGAGTCTGAAATCTTGTGGATAATCGCCATGGTTTGCCATTTCCTGTAGAATCGACTTTCTGACGGTGGAATTTTTCAAATACTTTGCTTTGTTTGAGCTATTGTACTCTTAACATCAAACATTTCCTCACTAACTCCGGTATGCCATTGTAAATAATATAAGCAATAATGTGGTTGGTGGGAAGTAAGCCAATTAATTAGGTCAAATGTGACAATTCCAACAACATCTTTTAGTGCAGTTTTTTTCACAAATGATGTCGTGTGCCGTGGTCATTATGACATCATTTATCATCCCTTTCCCATCAATTCTCAATAAATTATTTGAAGACATGAGGGGTTAACAGCCCTGGTATACACCTGGTCCCGGTTGTTCAAAAGATGGATAGCGCTATCCACAGGATAAATCATTATCCAGTGGATAAGTATTAGGAAAATGAATTGCGCTATCCAGTGGATAGAGATTTATCCAATGGATAGCATTATCCACCTTTTGAACAACTGGTGCCTGACTGAAAAAACATTGTCGCTTGAAAAGTATAAACTGCATGAACGATGGGACCTAATGGATTTATGGGTAGAACTTTATTAGCATTGCAAGTTCTTTTCAGAAATGTTTACTTTATTGAAGCTTTTGGTGACGATGCATCCAAAAAACATCAAACGGTTTCCAGATTTCGTGGCAGTAAGCTCACAGCTTCACCTGTCCTGGACACATAACAGATGTATACAGTTAAAGAGCATACGCATATCACAAACGCACACTTGAAAATAATAAAATAGGACATAAAAAGCTTTTTTGGAAGACAAACAACAACAACAACAAAGGCATGCCTTGCAGAAAGTACTTTAGGTATTTGCATCCGCACGAGTATCTCGTGACAATGCAAACTTTTGTCAAAAGATCTTTGAATCTGCTTTGCTAATGAACATACTTGTATACCCATAAATACTTGAGGCCTCATCATTCATGGTTTATACTTTTGAGTGACAACAACAACAACATTATCCAGAGGATAATGCTCTTGGCCCACAGACTGTCTTCATGCAAATTTCTCTATTGCACTAGATACCTACACATGTATATGTACAGTGCATGCAGCTCAAAACAAGTGTCCAAAAAATGTGTGTGTGCAATTTGTACCTCTGCATCTGACACATCTGATTAGTATACATGTATGGGCCAGCTTTATACCTCTTTCACAATGGTGCCCTATTAATATATATTTTTTTTATACGTGTGATAAATTCAGGCTTTCTGACCTCATTTGAAAGTAAGAATTGTTTTGTATTTTGCACATGTTAACAAGGTCAGAAATGGTTATTACAATCCTATAAAAGGATACATATTTGATAGGCCACCAGATTGTAAAATACGTCTATTGTCTACATATTGCTCTTATTTTGTGAAAGTTTTGAACCCAGGAGTGATTTCATAAGTAGGCTGAGTATGTTTGTCTGGGTCGAACGTAGTCCTGAATGTTGACAGTGACTGATGTTTCAACAACCTGTGCAGTATTCATCTTCTGAGTGACTCTGAAGATGAATACAGATTGTCGAAATGCCATTGACTGTCAATAATAACAGTCCTATTCTGGATTACGCTCACCTGGACACTCATGCATAACCTTCTTTTGTTTTTATTTTGCTGTTAGTTTTTATGGACTTTATTGTAAGTCATTGCATCTTAAACAGTGGGCATCAACTGAGGAACTGTATACAAGTAAACATACATTTATCTTAACAGTGTAACTCAAACATTTGAACAAGCATCCACATCATTGGCACTAAACGAATCTTTGGCTAAATGTTTTCCATCCATTATTAGTTTGAGCATCTTGAGGAAGGATGAACATGTACATATACCAGCATGCAAAGAAAGACGTGTCTGATAGTCTGGGGCTAGTGGATTTTGCAATTGAGCTAGTGAATTGTGTTCTTAACTTGCCAGCGAAGTGAAGTTTTTTGGGAAATTCAAATTACAGAAGAACTGTAATCAATGCTGCTCATTACATTTTTTTGAGGGCTACTTAAAAGACTCTTGGGCTAGTACATACTAGCAACAACTTGCATGCCTGAGTGGCTGCTTGAAGCCGTAAAACCGACTTTCTTTGCATCCTGATATACAGAAAGTAAACCAATTGCTCCACCTAGACCGATTACAAGAAATGTTGATGACATAAATTTATAAAGCACAAGTGTCAGTCATTTGGCTACAGTGAAGTTAGCTAAGAACTGTGGCCATGCCATTTCGACTTATACATGGAAACATTCACAGAAACTATTTCCCAAAGAGTGGAATACAGCCAGTGATGTTTAATTGTCATGACGTTTGTAAACTTTCCATCATGGATACCCAACATTTTGTGTCTTTGACAAAACATGAATTATATTTATTTAAACAATAATCGCTGACAGTACAATCTAACTTGACTGTGCATGTAAATTATTTTATTTACACTGGCAAGTTACTTCATGTCAGAGTCAACATAGAATGTTTTTTTTGAATATTACTAAGGATGTAGACCTCATTTCAAAATAAAGACTGTCTCTGCTAGTGTGGTTTTTTTGTATCTGTCAGGCCAAATCACATGAAATATATCACCATATTTTGTACATTTTCTGCTCCTAGTAAAATCAAGATTGACTTGTATAATATTGATGATAACTCTAAAAGGATAAAAGTGCAGGCTAGCAACTCCAAAAATGAAATTTCTTTGCAACTTACTGTTTTATTTATAATTTTTATTTATTTTGATTGCTTGACTGACTAGCAATAGAAAAAAGTGTTAAACAATTTATCTACATTTTTTTTGTAATTTATATGAACACTTTTATAGTAATTTACTAATATTTCATTCTTAGGTTTTACAGTATCCTTCTTATAATAATATTAATTTACTGTGGTTTAATCATACTCTACAAGTATCTAATTCTCTTTTGTTGTTTATTGTTGCTGATATTCAAAAATAGTAAGATTTCTGCTACAAATAATTTGAGAGCAATTTTCTACGAAAGACCTCATTATAGTACCGTATGTTCCTAGTGAGATTCTCAAAACAGAAAGATTAAAGGGGCTATCCCTTGTAAAAATTTATTAGCGATCGCGGCGCGATCGCTGTCAAAATCGCGTAGCGTTTTTGGCCGGATTTCGCGGCGCGATCGCTGCGTTATTCGCGGAGCGATGGGAGCGATCGCGACGCGATCGCTGTCATCAATCGCTTAGCGTTTTTGGCCGGATTTCGCGGCGCGATGAGAGCGATCGCTCAGCGATCGCTGTCGTCGATCGCTTAGCGTTTTTGGCCGGATTTCGCTGCGCGATGAGAGCGATCGCTGAGCGATCGCTGTCATCAATCGCTTAGCGTTTTTGGCCGGATTTCGCGGCGCGATGAGAGCGATCGCTGAGCGATCGCTGTCATCAATCGCTTAGCGTTTTTGGCCGGATTTCGCGGCGCGATGAGAGCGATCGCGCCGCGATCGCTGTCATTAATCGCTTAGCGTTTTTGGCCGAATTTCGCGGCGAGATGGCAGTGATCGCTCAGCGATGGCTGTTCTCGATCGCTTAGCGTTTTTGACCGAAGTTCGCAGCGCGATTGGAGCGATCGCGCCGCGATCGCTGTCATTGATCGCAGATGGTTTTCGGCCGAATTTCTCGTTGCGATCACGGTCCGAACGAAAAAGACATAAATGAGTATTTCTTATCTCAGAAGAAGAGCAGTGAGCTGAAATTTGTCCTGAAAGTTGCAGTAACATTTTACTAACTTGTGACAAACGGAGAGCTTCTGAGCTTTGCCGAAAATCGTGCATCATAGAAAATGACCGCTCCGTTTGAAAGCCCCTGGTCCGGCCAGTGGTTCCGGCCACTTTGGCTACTTTAATTGGAAGCCGACATCAAAAGTGCGTAAAAAGAAACCTTCCGAGCACCATCTGATCTAGATTCCTGTATAATTTTTATAGGCTGCTCACTTAAAATTCGAAACCAAACTGAGATTTCTGTGTAAAGAGCTAACGTTTGGTCTCTCGAATAAACTAAACCGTGAAAAGGTCAATTCGCCACCATTTTAAATGAATTCAATCAAAGTTTAGAGGGAAAAAATATTTGTCGTCGCTTGTTTACGTCCTCAAGAAACACCTCCCATCACCAAAATGTTGTCTAAGTCATGCCGCGACCGAAAAGCGTGCGTCATAATGCACGTGCAGGACGTGCAGAGTAATGTTTTCCTTGTTAGGCCCACTGCTTGCCAAGTTTTTTGACTTTGCTTAATGCTACAGCTCCCAAATGAAATATAAGTTTCATTTTATGGCCTTCTATATCACTGCTTAATAAATAAAGTGCAGTGTTACTGGGAAATTTTCAAACAGGCTTTCCCTTTTCAATCACTATTTGGCTAGTTTGGCCGGACCAAGGACGTAGTACGCAAAATTTATTTTGGAATATTATCTAAACTTTGGTTTTAAAATTCAACCAGTCGACCGAATTTTTTTTTTTGCAAATCGAAAGAACATTTCTTGTACGCCGTGTACACCAAAAATTAGCTTTCTTAACACTTAATTGCATACCTGAACTAAAAATGCATCCAAGTAATTTAAGGCGCCATAAAAAAGCAAAAATAACAGAACAAAATTCACCTACGACAATCGAGCTTCAGAAGGCAAACAGATCAATAAAAAATCGGAAAGTTTCGTTTGTAGTTTAACCTTATTTTCTTCCCGAAAATTACGTACATCACAAATTAAAACGGGCCGGAACTTATCCGAACTTATCCGAACTTATCTAGGAAAGATCGAAGCTACTCAGTCTGCAAGCAGGGTAGTATAAATCATGTCAAGATAAAGCTAAATTTTCAACTTAAACGGATCTAAATAGGGAATGAATTTTCAAAAGAAAGGTCTTATGTGAGAGTTCAGTGAATCGTGTTTTTTATTTTTAGCTAAGTGTGAGCAGAGTAAAACGTTTTATATCCTGAAGTATTGAGATAATGAAACCGCCTATATGCATTGATTTCTTTTCTTTTGATCCACTTGTCCATGTCTTCAGATAGGTTCATCCTATTAGGGATAAAATTATTTTTTCTTTTTTCCTCACGCTAATGATATGTTTCATGTTCATTTACCGTGCTTAAATATTCTCACTGAAATTCTCCATACTTCTTTATTAAGCCAATTTAATGTGACGTCCCACATGTTTTGTCTTCAGCCTAAACGTTAACTTTGAAATTTACATAATGTACAAACTGAATACTCACAACTGTTGTCTTTGCCAGATTAATTGTTGCTGCAGAATATTCAAGAGGCCATCATGGCTCTTGGTATATTTCCATGTTTATGCCCCACAGTACGTCCAGAGCGGTTTTCCTGTTGAGAAATTAAAACCAGTTAACCAAGAGAGTTATTCCCGAAATCAGAGTATTGATATATTCAAATCAAGACAAATAACTGAGTTGTCCAGCTCAAGTAGCTTAAGACTTACACCCCTCGAAGGATATAAAAAAAATAAGCTAAAAAACGAAGGCTCCAAAATCAGAAGTTTTGCTTTCTCGAACTATTAAAAGGTAGCTCGAATTTTTCTAGCTTTTGTTTGTTTGAGAAGCCTAATAAAAAGGCTAACCTTAATTGTGTTATAAACTATGAAAAGTGCCGGAAAGTATAAAATCGACAACACCGAATGAATATCAAGCTTAACCTTTTAAAAATTAGGTTTAAAATTAAACTTAGTGATAATAAGAAGTGAGTAGACTTACCTTTTTAAGTATGTTTCTTTGTTTGAACTTTCAACATGTCAAAAGAATCATGAAGAAAAATTTTCCAATGTTTAAACAGCAATAAACGGCCATTGCCAATTGCATGACAACTGAAATTGAGAGCAATTTTCTTTTTCAAGGTACGCGTCAGCCTTGAATCTTGGCCACCCGCGTCGCAGTGGCGGGAAATCGGATCTTGGAATCCAGTCCCCAAGGGCGCGATCCATTCAACCAAAATTTCCGGAATATTTCGGTCCAAAACTCAATGGATCGGTTCGGTCCAACCGGAAAAATTTCGAAAAAACGGGTCCACCTTTTTAGGTGGACCAATTTTCCCGGTCGGACCGGTTGGAATTTTGGTTGAATGGATCGCACCCCAATACTCTGCATTAAACCGTCACGTACATGCAGGATTCATTTCTGTTATTAAGGACCATTAAGTAAAAATCATGTTCATTACATCCTTATATACAGCAGCTTAAGGCCTGGAGCGTAACAGAAATTCATCCTTGGGCTTAAAATGACTCAATTAGAGGTGAGCGAGAGAAGGTTTTCTAGCTTTTTGCTAATGTAACTCTGGTCAAAAACACAAGCAAAACCGTGCCTTCTCTAGAAACCGATAAAGTTCTAACAAACTGAAAATGACTGTTATTATAAGCTTATAGTTTTTCCGAATGTTCGACCTCCCGATATTGATATATTTCTGTAGTCTTTTAGTTACTTAACTTTCCAGTGTTTTATTATAATATTATTACTATTTTGCCTGCCTTAATAATTTTCACAATCGCAAGTTTTGAAGAACAACATAATGGAATATAAAAATAAAATAATATGCCCGGCAGCCGGGAAGGGTCTAAGCTGCACGGCAGTCAGAATGTTTTTTTGATTTTCTTCAAAATCTTTTTTTCTAAATATAATAGTTTGAAAGTATTATATCTTCGTTTAGAATTACCAAGGGATTAGGAAAACAGGAATGGCTTAGCAGTAGAGTGTTTGTGGTTTCTTGGGCATAGAGCCTGAGAGTCGACGCCGTTTCGACACTTAGAAACATTCGAGACTCACGAGTACGTTTTCGCACAGGCTAAATGTCCGGCAGTTTGAAAGCCATCTGGAAAGTTAGAAAGCCTGTTAGTAAGCCAAAGCATGCATACTAGCCTCGATTAGTTTTCCAAAGCAATAACGAAAATATTAAGTGCTTTCATTATGAAACCTTAGAGTCAATGTACTGTGTGAATCAACTAACGTGTGGAAAAAAAGGGTGCAAAGGCAAACGCAGTGCGAATTACGGCCCATAACAAACGGGAAAGGCGGTCCCGGATAACACCAAATTAAATATAGCCAGTTATAAAAAAAACAACTAACGTGTCACGAACGATAAGGAATAACAAGACGAGCTAGTAACCAGACTAAAAGGGGCGTAAAAGACGTGAGAGCTCAAACAGAATAATAACCATACGACTAACTTATAACAGAAATCGCGACGATAACTGTGATCCTCGGTTATCTCCTTCGCGATGTAAATGGCACTGAGATTGCAGACGCGAACTTAATTAGAATTGATCGTGATCACCACCTGGCGATCGCGATTACTGCACCACGATCGAGAGCAATATGGCACTCGACGATCGCCGATTACAACTTAACTAAATCGCACCGCGATCGCAATCACCGCTTCGCAGTAAGTACAATGCCCCTGCGATCGCGATTACCAAACCGGGATCGTAGTCCTGACATATAAATCACGGATTTGACTTTACTAAATCAAGCCGCGATAAGTACAATGTCGCTGCCATCGCGGATACTATTTTTCAAAATTGCACGACCCCATCAGCTGCTTAGCTAGCGTTTAATATCATCGAGCTAAAATAAAGACTGTCTGTCTTCGCGATCGCAATCATCTTCCTGCGATCACGATCATTCCGCTGAGATCGCTCTATCTTCACCATCCTGACCCTGAGATCGCGGATAATATTTTTCTGAATCGCGCCGCGATCGTAATCTTCTTCCTGCGATCACGATCATCGGGCTGAGATCGTTATAACTCCGCCGCGATCGCAATTTCATCGCCAGCATCGCAATCCTAACCTTGGGATCGCAGATACGACTTTTCAAAATTGCGCCGCGATCGCGATCATCTTCCCGCGATCACGATCATCAGGTTGAGATCGCTATAACTTCGCCGCGATCGCTCTATCTTCCCCGCGATCGCGTTCACCACGCCGCGATAAGTACAATACCGCTGCGATCGCGATTTCATCGCCAGGATCGCAATCCTGACTCTGAGATCGCGGATAATATTTTTCTGAATCGCGACGCGATCGTAATCTTGTTCCTGCGATCACGATCATCGTTCTGAGATCGTTATAACTTCGCCGCGATCGCGATTTCATCGCCAGCATCGCAATCCTGACCTTGGGATCGCAGATACGATTTTTCAAAATTGCGCCGCGATCGCGATCATCTTCCCGCAATCACGATCATCGCGTTGAGATCGCTATAACTTCGCCGCGATCGCGATCACCACGCCGCGATCGCGATCATCGCGTCGCTATTGCAAGCGCGATTTACTTCAATTGCATCGCGATCGCTGATATCGCGCCGCGATCAAAATCATCGCGCCGCGATCAAAATCATCGCGCCGCGATCAAAATCATCGCGCCGCGATCGCGTTCACCGCGTCGCGATCGCGATCATCGCATCGCGATCACGATCACCGCGCCGCGATCGCTATAACCTCGCCCCGATCGCGATCACCACGTCGCTATCGCGGGCGCGATTAATCTAAATCGCACCGCGATATGCACAATCGCGCCGCGATATGCACAATCGCGCCGCGATCGCTGCCATCGCTCCGCGATCGCGGTCATCGCGGCGCGATCGCTAATAAATTTTTACAAGGGATGCCACACTATTTTTTAGGCATTGAAACCATTTGCTATAGACCTTTGTCACACAATGGCCATTTTGTCCCAGGAGATTTAAAAAGCTTTGTTTTTGCACTGTTAGCCTGGCAGTAAGAAGGAGGCTACCTGCGCAAATACAAAGCTTTTTTGATCTCTTGGGACAAAATGGCTGCCACATGACAAAGGTCTATTGTTTGTAGCTATGAATGGCAAGGGTGGACGTTGATTAAAACTTGAAAAAACTTTGCCACCCTTTTCAACTTTTAAAGCTTTGTGCTTGCAAAAATTACAATCATAAAAATTGTTACAGTTAGTGCTCCATGGTGAAAATTTTTTTGGTTATCTTCGTTAAAACTCTAAACAGGTACAAGTATATGTTTTTATACGGGTTAAGAGACTAAGTTCTGATGTATATGTAAGCTATCCATGAACATGCTATGGTACAACTAGGCAGCATAATATTATTGCAAAAAGAAGGTGGTGTCCAATAGCTCTGGACTGGTAAATTTTGCTATTGCTCTAGTGGATTTCATTCTTAACTTGCCCACTGTACAGGACAGTGACATTTTTTGAGGGATTAAAATTACAGTCTAAGAACTGTGTAATCATTGCAGTTACCTCATCAAAAAGTATTTGGGGCTAGTTGAAATGACCTTTGGGCTAATGCATGCTACTAGCTCATACAGCTTGCCCAAATGACAAGCTGTATAACTGACTTTCTTTGCACCCTGCTGATGTTGATTTCCATCAGACTTCTAGTGCCCTATTATTTCATAAATACTGTTGTAACTCGCATTCATCTAGGATGCAGATGTACCAAGGGGGGAGGGAGCTGCGATCCAAGTTTACAGAAGTTAAAGAGGAAGGATTTCATTCACACCTCCTGGATGTGAGCTACAGTGATGTGAGGACAGTCCCCCTATTCTCCCCAAATCAGTGATCCTATACCCCCCACCCCCTCCCAACCCCTAGTCCCAGGGTAGAACTGATACTCATCCCTAGGTTGCACTGAGACCATGGGGCAAATTAAAAGAAAAAAAAGAAAGAAAGAAAGAGAGTGATTATCTAATGTGTTTATGTAAAGTATAAAAGTACAGAGGAAGTGGTAAATTGACTGGGTTGATTAAGCTGTTGCTGCCAATCCCACTTGCTGCCTCATTTATATACCCTGTATGCCTCCATATAGCCTTAAAAATGCCCGTTTCACTACTCTATTTCAGACAAGAGACTCTCCAACCCATATTTAGGCTATTGAATCCGCCCTCCCACACAGATGTACATGTACACTGATTGAAATCTCCCACATTTTACAGCCTGTTCAGGGCAACACCCTGTTTGAGAGGCTAATAGCAAAATTGTGTACTCAGTTTTATTAAGACTCTCAACCCCCCAAACCCATACCATGTTAACCATTAAGGCCAAATAAGGGAGTGCTTTCCCCTGGGATGCAAAGACAGTATAACTCTTCAGTACTTCTTGTTTTTGCCTTAGGTGTCCTTGTCGCTGCTGGAGATGTCATCACCCAGCAATTTGCTGAGCAAAGAGGCACAAATCATGACTTCAGAAGAACAGCTCGTATGGGAGTGGTTGGACTAGTTATTGGCCCTGTGCTAAGATCATGGTACCTTACACTGGAGAGGATTGTCCCTGGGACTGCCAAAACTGCCGGCTTTAAAAAGATGCTGCTGGATCAGAGTCTCTTTGCTCCTGTTATGATATGCTTCTTTTTCAGTGTGTCCGAGACACTTGCTGGAAAACGACCACATGAAATCAAAGAGATGCTCCAGGAACGCTATGTACAGACACTGATCACAAATTATAAGATCTGGCCCCTTGCACAGACTCTCAATTTTACGTTTGTTCCTATTCAGCACCGCGTTGGCTTTGTCCAAATTGTAGCAATATTTTGGAATGCATACCTGTCATGGATGGCTAACAAGCCGTCACCTGATACTGCAGCCTTAACTGTTAAGGGTTCTTTGGAGCTGGTTCAGTGATGTGACTCACAGCACCCTCTGTTTGGTTAGTTGATTCACTTGAGGTTAACCATCTTTTAACTACATTTATGATGTTAATATTTCAAATACAATTACACTGTAAAAGTACTAATATTGTTGTGATTACAATATTTATATAAATTAAAGCTATCTACAATTCAATGACACAAATTATAAAAAAAAAGTGATGTTTAAAATATTGGAATCACATTGTAATCTGACATTGAATGAGGTTGAGGATGAAAACTCGCATCTACAGACAATCCTTCAACTAATTCAGTTCTATTAAAAAGAAGACTTAGTGTAGATAACATTCCCTTTTTTGGTCCTAATTTGAAGTCAAAAAAGAAAAAAATAGTCTGTCACAATACCCAAATATGAACAAGGTCAATTTCAGCTTTTTTCATTTTTATCACTGGCATTAATGTTACATTATTTGATTGCCCTAAGCACCTTTATCTAGCAGGTGCATAGCAAATTAAAATAGATTGGTAAAAGTGTCATTAATTTTGTTCATAACTTCGGAGGACTTTGAACAGTCTAAAGAAGTTGGTATCCTGGGACCAGGCTCCTTGGTGGGGGAAAAAGGCAAAAAAGAAAAGGGTGAAATGGGAAAAATAACAGTGAGCAATCGAAGCAAGCTTAGTGGTGGGGAGGACTACCGCTTGGCTTGCATTGTTCGCCCAACGGTTTTTTTTTTTTTTTTTTTTTCGCCAACACCATTTTTTTCCTCCTAATCTCCCCCAATGTGGAGCCTGGGCCCAGACTAAGAGGTTGGTTGTATCTTCAAGGTTCCACTGCATTTGGTGGTAGTAGAGGGATGGCGTTTACGCAAAAATGGTACCTGACGTACTTTCTGTTACCATTGCTTATTAATTTTGAGTGGTTGGGGTGGGGAGGGTGGGTGTGTGTGTAACGGACTGGGTTGGAATGATGTTATGCTATTATGTAAGACTGGAGCAGCAAGCCTTTAGTAATATTCTATTGCATGAGCAGTATTCCTCAGAAACTAGAGCAAGTAAATTTTTAAATAATACATGGTTTAAATTCTACAAACTTGTTTTTATTATCAGTTGATTATCACACACTGATATCTCTACAGAACTCTACGGGCAAGAAATAATAAATTATTATAAGGCTGTTTTCAAAACATTGTTGGAGTGTTATTGTGTTACAAGGAATAAACCAATCAGGTAAAATAAGTATACAACGCATTGAGTGTATACTTATTTCAATGTGATTTGTGCGATGCAAATTATGTCGGGTACACTGCCCGACACTTACATCAACGCATAAGTGAACACCGTTATTCAGCCATCGGGAAACACCTTGAAACACAGCATGGCAACAACAGAACAAAGACTGACCATCTTTTCAAAGTTCTGAGGAAATGTAACAGCAAGTGTGATTGCTTAGTCTACGAGACGCTATACATAAAGGACATCAAGCCTTCTCTTAACACGCAAGCCGACTCCATTCGCGCCAAACTATTTACGTGTCTGTTTCGTACATTTTTTTTTCTTGTATTGTGTTTCTTACCTTGGGAATTATACCCATTGGACCCGCAAATATTTTATGTATTGTTTCAAATTTTATGTAGTTTTATGTACACCTTATACTTTTTCACTTTTCAACTTGATAATGGCGTAACGTAGCGCCGAAACGTCGTTCGCTTTTTTAATGTTTTTAAAATGTATATTTTAAACATCTTTTAGCGTTTAACTTTTTGATCAAATCATTTTCGAAATCTCTCCTCTAACGTAAAAATATTAAGCTACAAAAAACGCGCTCATATTTCATGTGTCATCTGTCGCGCTCATGGTGTGTAAAAAAGGCAAAACAGGTCGTGATCTTTCTGCAAAACATGAAGGCCAATGACTTGAATACGACGGCAGAGGAAAGGAGACAGCAAACCTTCTGTGACAAGAGTGACAATCAGTAATGTTTGAAAAAAAATTCCGCCAAACTTCAATTCAGAAGATCTTTTCGGAGGGGGGCGTAAGGGAGGTACGAATACCGCAATATCGCACGTGGTAGAGAGAGAAAACCGCAATACCGCATCAAAATTTACCAAATACCGAGACCGCAGTTACAATTGGGAAGAAGTTGCCGTTCTCAAGACTAAAATCTGCCTTTTGAATAGTATTTCCAAATTAAGGTGCGTCGATGTTAAGCATAGGATAAATATGCATGTACGACCATCGCACTCGTCTTTGTTTATCAAACGTTTTCAGTAAAACTCATATACGATAAGGTCCGATAACTGTCAGTCCATTTTTTCAAGTAGACTGTATAGGACAGAAAAATGTCGATAATCGATGTATTGTTGAGGTAGGTTAGGAGTAAGTACAATAAAATAGTACTTACCAAACGGTTTCCCTGAATTTCCCCAGCCTCTTCTCCCCTCGATTTACCAAACAACGGAACTTTTTTTTTTCTGTAATTTTCGCCCCCTTTTCCTTCTTCGTAGAAAATTGCTACGCAATTTATAACGACCTCACTATTTATGCACTTATCAATTTTTATCTTCTTTTTCAGTGTGTCCGAGACACTTGCTGGAAAACGACCACATGAAATCAAAGAGATGCTCCAGGAACGCTATGTACAGACACTGATCACAAATTATAAGATCTGGCCCCTTGCACAGACTCTCAATTTTACGTTTGTTCCTATTCAGCACCGCGTTGGCTTTGTCCAAATTGTAGCAATATTTTGGAATGCATACCTGTCATGGATGGCTAACAAGCCGTCACCTGATACTGCAGCCTTAACTGTTAAGGGTTCTTTGGAGCTGGTTCAGTGATGTGACTCACAGCACCCTCTGTTTGGTTAGTTGATTCACTTGAGGTTAACCATCTTTTAACTACATTTATGATGTTAATATTTCAAATACAATTACACTGTAAAAGTACTAATATTGTTGTGATTACAATATTTATATAAATTAAAGCTATCTACAATTCAATGACACAAATTATAAAAAAAAAGTGATGTTTAAAATATTGGAATCACATTGTAATCTGACATTGAATGAGGTTGAGGATGAAAACTCGCATCTACAGACAATCCTTCAACTAATTCAGTTCTATTAAAAAGAAGACTTAGTGTAGATAACATTCCCTTTTTTGGTCCTAATTTGAAGTCAAAAAAGAAAAAAATAGTCTGTCACAATACCCAAATATGAACAAGGTCAATTTCAGCTTTTTTCATTTTTTATCACTGGCATTAATGTTACATTATTTGATTGCCCTAAGCACCTTTATCTAGCAGGTGCATAGCAAATTAAAATAGATTGGTAAAAGTGTCATTAATTTTGTTCATAACTTCGGAGGACTTTGAACAGTCTAAAGAAGTTGGTATCCTGGGACCAGGCTCCTTGGTGGGGGAAAAAGGCAAAAAAGAAAAGGGTGAAATGGGAAAAATAACAGTGAGCAATCGAAGCAAGCTTAGTGGTGGGGAGGACTACCGCTTGGCTTGCATTGTTCGCCCAACGGTTTTTTTTTTTTTTTCGCCAACACCATTTTTTTCCTCCTAATCTCCCCCAATGTGGAGCCTGGGCCCAGACTAAGAGGTTGGTTGTATCTTCAAGGTTCCACTGCATTTGGTGGTAGTAGAGGGGATGGCGTTTACGCAAAAATGGTACCTGACGTACTTTCTGTTACCATTGCTTATTAATTTTGAGTGGTTGGGGTGGGGAGGGTGGGTGTGTGTGTAACGGACTGGGTTGGAATGATGTTATGCTATTATGTAAGACTGGAGCAGCAAGCCTTTAGTAATATTCTATTGCATGAGCAGTATTCCTCAGAAACTAGAGCAAGTAAATTTTTAAATAATACATGGTTTAAATTTTACAAACTTGTTTTTATTATCAGTTGATTATCACACACTGATATCTCTACAGAACTCTACGGGCAAGAAATAATAAATTATTATAAGGCTGTTTTCAAAACATTGTTGGAGTGTTATTGTGTTACAAGGAATAAACCAATCAGGTAAAATAAGTATACAACGCATTGAGTGTATACTTATTTCAATGTGATTTGTGCGATGCAAATTATGTCGGGTACACTGCCCGACACTTACATCAACGCATAAGTGAACACCGTTATTCAGCCATCGGGAAACACCTTGAAACACAGCATGGCAACAACAGAACAAAGACTGACCATCTTTTCAAAGTTCTGAGGAAATGTAACAGCAAGTGTGATTGCTTAGTCTACGAGACGCTATACATAAAGGACATCAAGCCTTCTCTTAACACGCAAGCCGACTCCATTCGCGCCAAACTATTTACGTGTCTGTTTCGTACATTTTTTTTTCTTGTATTGTGTTTCTTACCTTGGGAATTATACCCATTGGACCCGCAAATATTTTATGTATTGTTTCAAATTTTATGTAGTTTTATGTACACCTTATACTTTTTCACTTTTCAACTTGATAATGGCGTAACGTAGCGCCGAAACGTCGTTCGCTTTTTTAATGTTTTTAAAATGTATATTTTAAACATCTTTTAGCGTTTAACTTTTTTGATCAAATCATTTTCGAAATCTCTCCTCTAACGTAAAAATATTAAGCTACAAAAAACGCGCTCATATTTCATGTGTCATCTGTCGCGCTCATGGTGTGTAAAAAAGGCAAAACAGGTCGTGATCTTTCTGCAAAACATGAAGGCCAATGACTTGAATACGACGGCAGAGGAAAGGAGACAGCAAACCTTCTGTGACAAGAGTGACAATCAGTAATGTTTGAAAAAAAAATTCCGCCAAACTTCAATTCAGAAGATCTTTTCGGAGGGGGCGTAAGGGAGGTACGAATACCGCAATATCGCACGTGGTAGAGAGAAAAACCGCAATACCGCATCAAAATTTACCAAATACCGAGACCGCAGTTACAATTGGGAAGAAGTTGCCGTTCTCAAGACTAAAATCTGCCTTTTGAATAGTATTTCCAAATTAAGGTGCGTCGATGTTAAGCATAGGATAAATATGCATGTACGACCATCGCACTCGTCTTTGTTTATCAAACGTTTTCAGTAAAACTCATATACGATAAGGTCCGATAACTGTCAGTCCATTTTTTCAAGTAGACTGTATAGGACAGAAAAATGTCGATAATCGATGTATTGTTGAGGTAGGTTAGGAGTAAGTACAATAAAATAGTACTTACCAAACGGTTTCCCTGAATTTCCCCAGCCTCTTCTCCCCTCGATTTAACAAACAACGGAACTTTTTTTTTCTGTAATTTTCGCCCCCTTTTCCTTCTTCGTAGAAAATTGCTACGCAATTTATAACGACCTCACTATTTATGCACTTATCAATTTAAACCCCGCCCCCACCCCGGGCCTATGTGGGGCAATGTGGGGGATTTTTATGGTATTTGAAGGCATGGTTAGCCCGTGGGGGTGGGGGATTTCTCAGGATTTGCTTAGCATATTCATGGCAGTCCGTGGAAGTCGGGGAGCGAGGTGGGGATTTGACTAGTGCCTAGTTTCCTCACGGTAGTTTCTTCACGTGATCACTGGTATTTTGATGTATTGCTCGGCCGTAAGTTTCCTAATTGTTTTTCCTTTCATTTCTCCACTGAGACTAATCCTTTGCGATTTTGCCTTGAGCTTTCATGGTTTGTTGACTGGAAATTGTTATTGTTATTCAAAACTTCTCAAACAATGCAGATACAAACTCCTCTACTTATTATAAATGGTGCTGTGTCACGGCTATCTGGTTCATTTTGTTAATATTGCCAGTTACATGGTCCCTATTCGCTTTTGAGCGTTACGTTGGCAAAGAAATGAAGAAATCAAAGCTTCGTTTTAAACAGATGTTTCTCCCAAGCATATCAAGCGTTACGGACGAAAACAATGAACTTTGAAAAACTGTTAGGTTAACAAGTTTTCAAAAACCAAAATTTCAATCCGTTTTAATCTTCTTCATATTTTCCCATCTGTACCTTCTTTTGTATTTGCTGAGTCATTTATACCATCTTTTAATGTCTTAAGCGGTTATTTTTACGTTTCACTCAATTTGGTGGCAGTTCCCACAGCCTACATTTTGGTAAATTTCATGACACAGCTCGTTTAACGTCTAGTGTTAAACCCATGTGGTTTCTGAAGTTCTATATTTCCTCATTCTTTAAGCCAAAATATAAAATATAGCTCCTAGGAACTATTTTATGCAGTCTATTTATAACATCAGCTTGTGAAGGTTAAGGTATGTTGGCTGCTATTTTCAATTAAACTTATCATTGCAGATAAATACTTTCAATGGAGATGGTACGGATTTCCTTTTAATATAACTTTATAGCAATGTGCTACTCCATCATCCATTTTGTACCCTGACTTTTTTATAAGTGGGTAGGGGTCATTATGTTTACTTATTGTCAAATATTTGTTGTATTTATATCTTGGTCTGTTATCATATTTTAGGGCACTTTTTTCCCGCGACAATAAAATCTTCACCATGTTTATGAGCGCATTGTCTGGACTCTCTTTGCGCAATCATGACGGTCCCCGACTGTGCAACTAGGGCGACACGCAGGCTAGGGAACCTAGGCAGACCTTTTAGGACTCCTAATCCTTTTAGGATTCCTAGGTTTTGTCAGGAACCCATAGATTTGTGTAGTTGTCATGCTTTAAAGAAACGAAGCAGACTCCACCGCGTGACAACAATTTTTTCCCCGATTACCGCGTCATAAAATTTAAAATTACCGCATACTTGGACTCTGAAAACCGCAATACCGTACTTTGAAAAAAAAATTACCGCAAAATCGCACGAAAATAGCCCAATACCGCAAAGCGCCGCGCGTGGAGCTCCGCTAAGAACACAACGTTAAATGAAGATCACGAGAAAACGCGCAAGTAATAGCCCTGTTACGTTTGTCATAAACAAACATTTTGCCGCCTTCTTCTTTCTGCACTTCTTTTCTATTTTTCACCCCATCAATATTTTCTTTTTTGACGTCGCTTTTCATTCTCGTTCGGTTCCTTGTTGCATTGCGGGCGCAGAGTGTTCCAAGTGTTCGAAAGTGCCGCGTCACGACAATTCGTCATGAAACGTCCCTATGGTAACTGTAAGTTTTGAAAGTGTTAGTTCGCATTTGCTCTTGTGCTACTGTTTGTACCACATCGCCTTTTTTGATGAAAATATTGGCGCAATTGTAACATGGTCGTGCTTCAAAAATCGAATAACCAACTTTACGCAGACATTTCTCGATGTTTGAAACCAAAATTTTCGATCTGAGTTTCAACCGCCTTTCGTCGCGCCGCATGGCGAGCGAAAAGTCCGAATTCGAACGGGTTGTCATTACAAATCGCAATTACGGGAAGACCAATGGCGAGAAAAGTACAATCGCAATGTAAAACAGCGTGTTCAAGGATTTTATACGTCGGCTCATGTTCCGTATGCTTCAGTTGGAGATGTTTGTTTGGATGTAAAAGACCTCGTAGTGAAAACAGTTGGCATTGAACAGAGCCCGGAGAGGGTAGGTTAAAAGCTTCAAAACACGATTGTTTTACTTATATATTGACATTTATTCTCATTCTAAAAACTGAAAAGACATTCTCATTTAAACCAATTCACCACTTTATTCTCTAGAATCAGCTAGGGTACACATAAGCATTTAATATACCACAACAATACGCCACGAGAAATGCAGCAGTGTCCCTGATTTGAAAACCAAATCTAACTTTTTATCAGAACCATGGATATCCATGTCAGAACATGCGCACGCACTGCATGACATCCCTGTTCGTCATGTCTTAATACTAGCATCTCGTACAGCTTTTTTTTTATAGAGGAATTAAAAAATTCCTTCTTTTGAAAAATATTTCCTGTAACCCTGAATAGTTATCCTGAGTTATCTCACCTGGTAAAATTCACCTTGACAACGCATGGAAGGTTGCTACTTGTTTCAGCTCATCACACCATTATTTGTAAAGATTGCGATATTATCAAAAGATATTATTATTCATCATTCTTATGATTTGATGGTATCATTTTGCATGGTTCAAATGATAATGAAGCATGGCTAGCCCTTCATTCAATCTAAACAATAAGAATGCACTACAACTTGCCAAAAAAAAAAAGAGATAAAATTATTTGTTATTGTTTCAGTGCAAAAATTCTAGTCTTGCTGCTGATCTTTGTGAACAAGAGAAAAAGAAGGACGAAGATCGTGTGGAAACAAGTCAGAAAGTAGGGCGAGAAACCCACATTCTGTTATAAATAATGGAAAATTATTGTTTTCACATCGCAACAGGACGGCAGGAAGAAGAGGACGGCAAAACGCTTGGGTGTGACAAGTGACAGGGCTGTTACTTGTCTGTTTTGATCTGACGTCATCTTCACTTGACATTATTTTTTTTCCAGTCTTTTACAAAAAAAAAGATCCATTTAAAGGAAGGTGAAGTTTGGAGGAAGGTTTTTTCAAACAAAATTATTTTCACACTTGTCACACATTAAGGTTTGCCGTCTTCTTCCCTCTTCCGTCCGGGTGTCTGTAAAACGAGGATCGGATACCTGCGGGTGACGGATGCGGATGGCGGACGCCGATGGGCGTTGAAATGCGGATGGAAAAATGCGGATAGAAAAATGCGGAAAGAAAAAATTGCAGACAATAGTATAATAATAATATTTTGGATACATAAATTTTACTAAAGCATGTGTTTTCGTTTATGGTTCTGTTATATTTAAATCCCGATTATTTCGCGCTCGCCTTGTAAATCGCCCTGTTTCCCCACAAAGGAGCCTGGTATTGAAAAGTCTCTTCATGTAACGCTGGCACACTCGATCTGCCTGGACTCTGGTCAACTCTCCATAAGACAGTTCAGAGCATGACTCTGAACTGGCCGTTTTTGAGATCAAAAGGTCACTTACTGTTACACTAATGGTTTTCTTTTTCATTTTCGGGTCTTTTCTAATTTCCTCGGCAAACTGGGTCCTTTTAAATCTGCGGTTTGTTCTTGACCACTTTAAAGGAGAGAGGCTGCCGATGAGACGTAAAAGATAAGATTCTTGACTTGATATCTACAAATCCTTATTTTTCTTCTGGTTTTGGGTGAATAGGTCTTGTTTAATGAGGGTTTTTCCACAGAGAATCTTTTTCAAGCCATATGTCGCACCCTCAACAGAGGCATTTGTCTGGCCTTCGTTTTCTTTTCACAATTTTACGCAAAGGTTCAATCAATGAAACCGCCACCTGGTGACTGGTTAGCACAGTTGGCATAGCGCCGGTCTGCTGGGTGGGAGGGGGCGGGTTTGAACCCTGGCTGGACGAATACTCAGGGTCTTTAAATAACTGAGAAGAAAGTGCGGCCTTTGTAATGACATCTGCGAACGGTTACACTTTCTAGTCTTGTCGGATAAAGATGAAAACCCTAGGTTCCCCTCACAACACTTTCAACCTTTCCTGGGCCGGGTGGGTCATCTGGAAGGAGAGATCTCAATATACCGATAACCTCATGATCCTCCTTCAGGTGTCGTAATGGCTACCTTTAAACAGTGTATGAATTTATGTGACAAAAAAAGGGGTGATCTGGTGTAGACATTGTTTAAATCTTTATAAAGGCTTGTTACTCAGTAAGAAGCAGTTTTATGTTCGGTTGCTGCGTCCCGGATAGACGAGAGCTGTCCAAAGAAACGGAATATCATACATTTTCGATTCCGAATTCTGTCTGTCACGTTTTTAATGACGAGTTTTAGGTTGCTCGATACAGACGTTCTAAAACATCGCTAAAGATATGTTTTGGAAAGATTAGGCGTTTTTTTCTTGCACTCTTCGGGAAATAACTTTTGCAATTAATCACGTTTGATCAAGTCTGTTTTTTCTTTTCAATCGGCAGTATATTTTGCGGTTTTAAAATTCGAATTTATAATTCGTGCACTTACAAATTCCCAAAAGGTGTAACTTGTAAAAAATAAATTCACACGATAGGCGTAGTTGATTGGCATCTGCCAAATCGGAAAGTTACATACCTACGTTCCTCCTTTTTCCTAGTTTTGACGCTGCGTTTTTTGTCTGGAGGCGCTCAAACAAACAATTCTCGATTTGATTGCCCAGAGAATATTTTCTCTTCTGTTAGTTGAGTACACTATATCCAGGCTATGTGCTCAAAGGAGAAGTGCACCATAGCATGCGTGGTTTTAAGGAGGAGGAACGGAGTGTCCTTGTTTCTGTGACATTAATGAAAGGAATTACAGGTTTCAAAGAATTGAGAAAAAACCCTGAGTAACCTGTGCCAACTACTGACAAAGCGTACTGTACATGAAGGTCTCAACTTCGCGACTTCGAGACTTGAAAGAAATATTTCTTTCCTTTGTTTGTTTGTTTGTTTGTTTATTTAATTATTTTTGCCATCCACGGTCGTTTTATTCTTTTCACTTTTTTTGGCGTCTTTCCGCATTTTTCCATCCGCATCCGCCATCCGCAGGTATCCGCGGTCTGCGTTTTACAGACATCCCTTCCGTCCTGTTGCGTACGTCAGTTCATTCAGCGTAACGCCTTCGGTAAGGTGAAAATACAATTCTTCTACGGTTTAAAAGATCCTTTTTGCTTTTTTTTTTGTAGTTAACTCAATAGTAGATTATAAATGATGATGATATTATCCACTTCGAAAATGTAGAAGGGGCCATTTAGGAATACGACTAAGGTTTTATTCATTTTAATATGTTGTTGTTGTTGTTCAGTTGTTGTTTTTCAATATCAGAAATGGATGATTTTTTGTCTTGACTTATTTGAAACACTGAAATGTATGTGTGCAAGAAATATTTTGCTACCAAAAATGATCGCATGTGAGCCGCAAGGAATGTAGCGAGTTATCGACACTGAATTTTTCTAGTTTGTATAGGTAATAGCATGATTTGTAGTGATACTTGGCATTACAACCATGAGTGATATTTCAAAATTGTTATACGTAATTTCACGAGCCGTTGGGCGAGTGAAATTTGAGACAATTTTGATATATCACAAGTGATATTTATGCCAAATATCACGTACAAAAAAAGCTATTATTTGTTTATACTACTACCCGCAGAAGGTTTGCAATTTTCACAGGTATGTATTTCAAATTAAGCTGAAATACCACTGCTCTAAGCCAATCAAATTGCAGTTACTTCTCATGTAGTTAGTATAACTGTCATAAAATGTAATCGTCAGTATTGTAGTTATAAAACGTAATAGTCACAGATTTAAACATTACTGTAAATTATGTACACTTTTAAAAGTTAAATACACATCTCATTCTTAATGAAATTGTCATTAACAGCTGCATTAGGCTTATACTGGCCAAATAGAGCTGAATATTGTTTAGCGTAAAAGTGGAAGTCGATCAAGGTTATGGGGTTTGATGTTCTCCTTAAGAGGCGACGTGTACAGCGGATAAAGCATCGGGCCGAGGACAGACCCCTGTAGAACTCCAAAACGTAGATCGTAATCATAACAGGGCATCTGAGATCTTAAGCCAAGAAGTTTTTGTGCAATGCACTTACATTGTTCTTCAGAGGTTTTGCCTAAATATTCGGGCAAAGTCTCTTTATTACCATGTTGTAAGAGAACATAGAGGGGTATTAAACTGCTGTGTTTTAGTTGAGATTGAAGGTCAGTTTTGGATTCTGATCCTGATTACTGCGCTTTTCAAAACCACCCGAACACTGAAGTTTAACAGCTGTCTTCACAATTGCGCTTTTGGCTGCCGTCAACATAATTACGATCACAAGCAAAGAAGCTACGCAGAGAGACACAAAGAGGATCGAAATCCACCAATCACAATCACAAACTTGTGTTTCCTTAGAGTTCCGCTAAGATGATTGACGGCAGTGAAGTACGCAAACGTCAGTTGGCTTTTGAACTTCAGAATTTACGTTTTTTTTCAAAAGTGCCAAGGGGAGTGTGGAAAAACCGAGGGTTGAAGAAATTGGAATTTTGCTTAAAGCATGTTTCTGTTCTTTCTTTAATAGTCAAGTAAACTTTATACAATTGCTTTAGCTCATTGGTCAATAATCAAAAGCACATTTCCTTTTTTTTTATATTTAGAATACCGTACAAAAATTTCGAAAATAAGCCCGTCCATGTATAAGCCCCCCAAACTCGAAACGCAAAAAACCCTCCGTTAAATCGCCCCTCCAAATATAAGCCCCCCAGATGGCTTGTACTTGGAAAATTGCCCTCAAATACAAAGTAAAACAAAGCAAAAACGGTAAAAATCCTTCCAAGAATAAGGCTAGCCCAATCGATTTTGAAACGCAAATCTCCCTCCATACAAAAGCCCCTCCGAATATAAGCCCCTCCAAAAATAAGCCTCTCAAAAAGGGCCTTTGAAAAGTATAAGCCCCGGGACTTATTTTCTGAATTTTACGGTATTCTTTTTGTTCTGAATTATTGGTTACACTTTTGTAGAAACAGAAATTACAAGGATCAAAGAAGAGGGCGTGTTTCTCGTTTCAAGACCAAGGTGGACTGAGTGAGATCAAAGAAAAGCTTTTTCAATACCGGGGAAGATTATCGGCTTTGCGAGCGTGTCAAACGTTTCAAGAATGTCTTGAAAAGGAGGATTTCATGCTCATGGTAAGTAAAATGAACCTCTTTCATCTCTAATCCAAATCATCGCTTTACATAACATTACAGAGAGTCGACCCATGAAAGAGAATCCGGATTACAGAATCCGGAAAATTTTTACTTGACTGATTCCGGAATCCAGCAATATTTGCTGTTGAATCCGGAATCCTTGGTTTTGGAAATCCGGAACATATTCTAAGGAATCCTGAATCCTGCTGCCTGTAATCCGGAAACCAAATTCCACTGGCGCAGAATCCGGTAATCCAGAATCCAAGACTAGGACTCTCTTTCATGGATTCCCTCACAGTCGAACTTCCGGTAAGCGACCGCTCAAGGTGCGAAGATTAGGTGGTTGCCTGGGAGTATCGATCGCGAACTATACGAGTCTCTTTCGAGAAGAGGTCCCAAGACGTCTCATTTAAAGCCAAGATTGTTTACTTCCAGTTTGTATATGTGAGGTTTCCTCGTTGTCACTTATAAAAGTTGTGTATACTCTTGGAAGCCGTAGTACTGATTGTGAACATAGAGATTAGACCACGGGTCAGTTGGTCGCCTACAATAGGTTAAAAATTACAAAACTGTCTCAGCCAAAAGTGGTCCTAGAGGTGGTCGTTTTCTGCTTAGAATAAAGTGGAGATCGTCTGAAAGCTCTACAGAGCTTGCTTGATCTCCTGCGTTGTAGTAGTGTAATAGTTTATGTGTGTACAAATGAATGTATGGTAAATAATTACAGGGCTTTGACTGGGAAAAGTTTTGATGTTTTTGGATAGATGGCCGCTTATGGAAGGTGATCGTTTATGAGAGGTGGTCGCACATGGGCGGGTTCAAATCTATTTTACATCTTATCCTTAAAAATGTTTATAATTTGTCCTTCAAAGGTTTTGTTCTTTGTTTTAGTACGTTGCGGCGATGAAAGAATCGAGTCAAAAGCATGCCGGCGAGTGTGCAATATCGCCAGATAAACTAAAGACGATACTGAATAAGATGAGACCATCTGAGCCTTTGGATGCATCTTTACTTGGAGATGAACTAATTCCTGCTTTACCGAGTGAAATCAAGCCTGAACATGAGGAGGAGATCATTGATCAAAGGCTAGTTTATAGATAAATGCATAACATAATGAACTAACCCATTTTTTTTTTTTAATAAAAGCGACAATAGCACTGCCATTCTCATGAGGAGGAGAAGGACTGGCCAAATTATCCTGTCTGAATGACTCAGAAACCCAAGAAAGGAGACTTTGGGAAGTCAAAATCGAAAAAAATTTCCCATTGGGACGTGCCCCCGAACCCCCCAAAAGCTTCCGCCTTCGGCGCTCGTTTAGGAAATCGGTCAGTATTTATCCTAGATCCGCGCCTGCTTCGCGTTTTTGTTTTTGTTTCATTATAAGGAAGCTTAAGCAAAGACGTTTTTGAGTAATGCATGTCAACCGGAAGTGAATACTTTACCCTTTTCAAATGCCTTGATGGTACCAAATTTGTATTCGTTAGTGTCTTTTCTCTCAAGGAAACGATTTGCGGAAAAAAAAAATGGTCAAATACGCGCCCCAAGATTGCAGAAAAGCCACATCCGGTTGAAGTGTGTGGCTCAAAAAACATCCTATGTGCTTAAAAACTTTCTATTATAATTATTTATTATTATTATTATTATTATTATTATTATTATTACTATTATTTCGGCTTCCAATTGTCGTTGTTGTGGTTGCTCAAGTTCCCAAGTAGCGTTAACCAACGATTTTGTTGAACAAACCAGCTATTTGATGGAAAACTTTTGACAAAAAACAACGTCCACTGGTAGAGGCCTACTGCAGTTATACCCAATGAATGGTTCTTCGCCTACCTTTTCTTGTCAAACTGCCATTCGATTATTAGATCGAAAATTCAGTTTTTAGGGTATAGTATTCTTGCTAAAGGGAAGAGCGTGTAACCACGCCTGTGTGACTTATTAAGAAGTTGAAAAGATACCTTAAGACGATTGATCCTTGTTTGCCTCTGTTGTAACCGCTATTTCAATAGGCCATTTGTACGATGGCGTCATTTTACTACTACGACCAGAATCCTCGTCGTTTTTCTTTTCATATCTAAATTTGGCAATCCCAGCGAGGTTTAAATAACAAAAGCCCTAATTTGCACTAGAAAGCAATATCTGAAGGATTCTGGTCGTAGTAGTAAAATGACGTCATCGTGCAAATGGCTAGAGATGTTCACGATCGATATGTGCGAAAGTTCAGCGGTAAACTAAGTTGTCTCTACACTTTACTATTTTACATCTATCATCTCAGGACGAAAGACCTTCGAACCAAGGTAGGCGGCACATCCGGGGTAATATTCCATCGGTACGATGGTATATTTCTTCGATTTATAATAGAAACCCCTGTTTTTAATTCAGAGAACTCCACAAAATGGCGAAAAAGGTCACAGCCATCAAATCCAATGACAAAATAACCGTCTGAGAACTGGAAAATATTTTGAAAGTATTTCTGGCATTTAGAAGAAATGTATAATACTTGATTTATGTTTGTTTATGTTCGAAAAATATACATCCGGAAGAGCTGAAGCTCGCATAAAATTATTGTATGTTTGTGAGAGTATAACATACAGGCTAGTTGACGTTTCCAGCTGAATGCTTTTCCATTTTTCCTCGACGATCACATCGACGTTTTGAATTTTTGCTCCTAGGCTCCTTTATCAAGAGACCTTCTAAAAGCACTCAAAATAGAGGTCCTCACAGACCAAGAAGGAAGGCCTCTTAGGCATACAAGAAACATGTGCCACATTCAGCCTCATTCCCGCGGGACCGGAAATCAGAGGTCATCTACCGACGTCCCAGGATCCCGTATGGAACACGACAATAACTTGTCACCACACATGAACACTCATGCAAGTTTTGTCAGCGATTCACCTTCGTCGCTGTTTCGTACAGGAATAACAGGAACTGGTGCCATTGAGTCTAGAGCGTCCTTTGTCAGCCGTAAACTAAGGTAGAGAGTTATAATGATCATCGTCATTGCAATCAGTCGGTTCGAATAAGACTGTTCTCACGGAGGGGCCAGACCACACCCCAAAGGGTTCGTGGAAATTTTGGCTAATTTACAATAACTTTGTTGTTTGCTCTAACTCTTCCTCTTATCCACCTTCGCCTGAAAAATATAAAAATTATTGAGCCACTCAAATTCTCATATATTTTGGCATCAAATGTCAAATTATGAGGTCACATTTGCCCAGTCCCTTGGCACTTCATTAAATCGAGGGTCCACTGAAATAGTGAATTATGTTATGAAAATAAATAAAAAGCTTCATAGCATTGTTATAATTTGTCAAAATATCGTTAATGTCATCTTTTATGGCTTATAACTCAAACACGACTCAGCGAACCCCATTGACATTGTAACTGATATACAAGGATACCTTGGATGTATAATCAACTCTCTCTCTTAACAGGAGTACCCAACGAACATTTTTCGCAAAATTGATTATACGATGTCGTAAACGCTAGCAAAGTGCTTTTACGTCAACCCATGTTAATATTTAACTTTCCTGGGAAAAAAATACCCGCTCTTCACTGCTAGCCAGCAAGACTTTCAGAAAATAAAAATCCCAGCCAGCAATCATGTTTGACGGTTTTTTGCCAGCCAGCAAGGTTAAAAAACAAAAATTACGCAATCCCAGCTAGAGTGAAACGGAATTCGGTGTTTGCCAGCCAGCGGTAGCAGAAGTAAGTTATGAGCCAGCCAGCAAAGTTTCATTTAACACATTGCCAAGAAAAACATGTAAGTCGGCAAGATCTGTTTTACGTCAAATTTACATAATATAAAAAAAAAAGCGTGTTTAACCTGTTTCACCCTTTTATCTAGTTGTCGGTTTTTTTTTTTTTTTTTGATATAGGGAAAAGATCAGTGTATTTGTTAAATATATATTATTCCCTATTCCTAAGAATTACATAACAATAACATAACAACTAAAGACATTCAGCGGTACTTACAGTTTTGGAATGTGGACTTGAGGAGTAGTCTTGAGTTTTTGCCAGGTAAACGATAAAAAGGAAGATCCCGAACTTTGTCCATAACACAATAACACGTAAAAAAAGTGATCATCGCAAAGCCTTAAGGCCAACTTTTTCCAACGATAATCGACTGAGGTGAAATAAAGTTTAAGAATAAACAACATAACGAGTAAGCTCGATCCACGTGTGGTCTCCTCTGCAAAATCACCCCAAATTCAGTGTAGACACATGCTTATCGCCAGCATTGTATGCCGTGCCTACTGTTACTCCGCAAAAAGTCTACACCAGAAAAAATAGAAAGTTTCGAGTAAACAGGCTTTCCGTTGGAAACTTCTAACCACTACGGCTGAAAACCACGAACCCACAAAGTAAGGTAACGTTTGCGGTCTTTAACTCGAGTTTCAACGTGGGAGGATGGTTTCCTCTTTCGTCATTTACGTAAACGCCTGACTACAAACAAGGACCTTTCTGTTGCGGTCAAAAAAAAAACAATACTGTCCATGTTTTCAAATACGCTATGGCAACAGTTTACTTTTTAAAGCCAGACTGATAACGTGTTCTTGTAGTATTTTTCTCCGCACTAATAAGAGCTTGTCATCCTGAGTTTGATCTTACTCACTCATTTTTTCTGTGGTCAAGAAGCCATAATGGTATGTCGTCAGACAATCACCACAAAAGTTTCGCAGCAAAAGCCAGTAGTCGTAGGTAGTCAGTCAGGCAATCACCGTAAAAGTTTCACACCAGAACTGGTGCAAAGTTTCGCAGCAAAAGCCAGTAGTCGTACGTGTTCAGTCAGGCAATCCCCGTAAAAGTTTCACACCAGAACTGGTGCAAAGTTTCGCAGCAAAAGCAAGTAGTCGTAGGTGGTCAGTCAGGCAATCACCGTAAAAGTTTCACACCAGAACTGGTGCAAAGTTTCGCAGCAAAAGCCAGTAGTCGTAGGTGTTCAGTCAGGCAATCACCGTAAAAGTTTCACACCAGAACTGGTGCAAAGTTTCGCAGCAAAAGCCAGTAGTCGTAGGTGGTCAGTCAGGCAATCACCGTAAAAGTTTCACACCAGAACGGGTGCAAAGTTTCGCAGCAAAAGCCAGTAGTCGTAGGTGTTCAGTCAGGCAATCACCGTAAGAGTTTCACACCAGAACTGGTGCAAAGTTTCGCAGCAAAAGCCAGTAGTCGTAGGTGGTCAGTCAGGCAATCACCGTAAAAGTTTCACACCAGAACTGGTGCAAAGTTTCGCAGCAAAAGCCAGTAGTCGTAGGTGGTCAGTCAGGCAATCACCGTAAAAGTTTCACACCAGAACTGGTGCAAAGTTTCGCAGTAAAAGCCAGTAGTCGTAGGTGGTCAGTCAGGCAATCACCGTAAAAGTTTCACACCAGAACTGGTGCAAAGTTTCGCAGCAAAAGCCAGTAGTCGTATGTGGTCAGTCAGGCAATCACTGTAAAAGTTTCACACCAGAACTGGTGCAAAGTTTCGCAGCAAAAGCCAGTAGTCGTACGCGGTCAGTCAGGCAATCACCGTAAAGTTTCACACCAGAACTGGTGCAAAGTTTCGCAGCAAAAGCCAGTAGTCGCACGCAGTCAGTCAGGCAATCACCGTAAACGTTTCACACCAGAACTGGTGCAAAGTTTCGCAGCAAAAGCCAGTAGTCGTACGCAGTCAGTCAGGCAATCACCGTAAAAGTTTCACACCAGAACTGGTGCAAAGTTTCGCAGCAAAAGCCAGTAGTCTTAGGTGGTCAGTCAGGCAATCACCGTAAAAGTTTCACACCAGAACTGGTGCAAAGTTTCGCAGCAAAAGCCAGTAGTCTTAGGCGGTCAGTCAGGCAATCACCGTAAAAGTTTCACACCAGAACTGGTGCAAAGTTTCGCAGCAAAAGCCAGTAGTCGTACGCAGTCAGTCAGGCAATCACCGTAAAAGTTTCACACCAGAACTGGTGCAAAGTTTCGCAGCAAAAGCCAGTAGTCGTACGTGGCCAGTCAGGCAATCACCGTAAAAGTTTCACACCAGAACTGGTGCAAAGTTTCGCAGCAAAAGCCAATAGTCGTATGTAAGTCAGGAATGTTTTGTTTTGCAGTCAGACAATCACCTATAAAGGCATATAACCTTATGTCGTGCATGCGATGGTCGTGTGACATCTATGAGTTATAGAATCGAAGCGCAGTTGAAACAAATGTAAGTAAGATCACACCAAGGAAGGCAAGCTTATTTTGCTTTGGGTACAGAGAGACCCACCAAAGTAAAATAAATGCAGCAATACCTTTATCAGTTTGCTTGAAGCGACCGTCATAGTAAATTTGCGAACAGCAACAGTACGTCAGTTTTAATACAGCTACAGAAAAATTCTTGTAGCTTTTGGCAGTAAGATAAGCTTAGGTGAAACCTTCTTCGGTACGTTTAAAAATCGAGTTGACGACGGCAAACGTGACGTAACTGCGTACTACTGCGTATCTCGCGCTTCGCGCTCGCGCCTCTAAACAACCCTAAGCACCTTAATGACGCCTTTTGCGCAGGCTACGGTTGAGTTGTGAGGGCGATTATTTTGTAGAAAGCAATAATTTCATGATAACCAGAAGAAAATAAAAACTCCAAAGAAAAATATCCTGTTCTTCACGACAAATGGTTGCAAAAAGAACAACCTAGTTGTCTATTAATTTGTTTATTCAATAGTCCAGCTTAAACCCTGCTTGCAGCAATTTTAGGAAAATAAGTAAATACTGTTCACATTTGTAATTTTCTTTCATTTTTTGGCAAGAAAATTGTAAACTATTTTTTATTCTTTTTTTCTACATTGGCCAAAGAGCCTCTCAAACGTAACCATGGCCGGTAACGCCCGCTGTCAAAATTGAGGTCCTACAGCCGGGAAACATCACCAAAAATATGTAATCTGAGTCACTGTGTTCGAAGATATGAATAAATTTGCTAACAGAGCTCTTACAATTTATACGATAAAAAGCTTTAAGAGCAAGAAATGCGTCAGCGTCAAAACAGATACTGGTATGAAAGTCAAAGAATGATAGCCGTTCGGGATTTACCCCGCTATACTACAATTTACTACACAGACGTTAGCATTGAAATGCAACGGCACACTTGGATGTTGCCTTTTTTAAAAACAACAGTTACTATAACGGACGCGAAATACATCAATATACGGGTAGTACAAATGTAAAATCTTCCTACCTTTTCTGATCCTAACAGATACCTGTGCAGTTGCTAAACGCCTTCCAAATGACCATAGATCGAGGAGGTTTCCCGTCCCGGTGAGCACATAACAAAAGAGAAATTGGTTCCAACGGAAATATTCCTGAGCGCGCAAACCTGGACAACATTGCAAACGAGCATACCGAATGAAATCAGTTCTGAGTTCACTCCGCTAAGAGGCCAGAGTGTATTATTTATTGGAGAGAGTTTTTGTATTCAATCGTCTCAATATTTGATGGCATTTATGTGCCTTAGCGAATGTTCTTAATGCGATACACATGCACGGCAACCTAACAAAGAAACACAACCATTTTGCTTACCTTTTGGCCGCGTTAACACCAGGTTTAAAGTAGAACGTAGGCCAGTAGCTGATATGTAGACAGGCATATTAAAACACGAACACACAAAAGTGTTTTCTATAAAGGATCGACAGCGAAACGACTACAAACAAAGCGGTGAGCGGTGCTTGACTCAACTGTGTCATTTTCTCACTACGTGTATCTTTTACAAGGTATTCACAGCAGGACGTTTTGCTTACACACCCAAACAAATTTCCGTTTTCACAGGCAAAAGGTGTCATTTCCACAGCTCGCGTGGGGTGATTTCCACGCGCACTTACTTGCTTCGCCCGCTCTAATATCCATATAAAAAATTACAGTGCGATTGCCAGGAGAAAAAATATACCTTTTTATCCAGCCAGAACCGGCATAAATTTTTCATATTTTCAGCTAGCAAGGCGCTCATTCAGATTTCCCAGCCAGCTAACTAGCCAATGTTTTTTTTTTTCCAGCTAGCTCAAATTCTACCTGACGAGCGGGTATTTTGTCGAGCGGCTCCGTCGGGTACTCCTGTCTTAACGGACACCTCTGTAAGATGGACACCTAGTGTTGGTCCCTGCCCGCGGTTTTTCAGTTATTTGACTGTAACTATACTCTCTATGAGACGGACACCTCTCTAAGATGGACAACGGACACTTTTGAAACCATCAACGGACAACTGAGAAGCGCTTTATGTAGTGGGAAACCACCTCAGACCAGAAAAGTAGGTGCTCTATATGACACTAATATAAATTGCAAATTGTTTGCGGGTATACTGGTACGCGTTTAGACCAAGAAGCCGTGAACGTGTACTTGTCCTGAGCGTTTGATCATGATTGCACAATAAGAAAATAGTTCCACTTTCCTGTTACAATGTTCCAGTCATTATCTGTTTGGAACAAGTTAAACAGACGAGGTCGTGTGTTCATTGCTAATAGGTACAGCTTTACTCGTAAAGCCACGTTACCTCGAATCTTCGGACACCTCTCTCATATGGACAGTTAGTGCCGGAGCCAGAAGGTGTTCTTCTTAGAGAGAGTCAACTGTGCCTTTTTAAACTAACATTAATAAGACAATTATGTCTCTAGCTCACAGAGCCACCTTAAATTTTCGAAGACCATAAAAGGTTTTCAAAAGGTTTTCAGTTTAATAGCGCTGATAAAATCGACTGATATATAACGTGACCTATTGACCGGGTATTATTATTCAGCTGTCATGTTTTTATTGCAGGGTACGGGACACTTCTGACAAAACAGAAACTTGGGACGACCTACTGGAAGCCGGAGAAAAACCACCTTCTAATCCCCACGCTCCATGGCCAGGAATGGCGCGCAGTGGTGCAGCTAATAAAGCTGGTGCGAGAGGTGGAGTTACAAGAACAAGTTTTCTAAACACATCTGGCTGAGTTTACTCCATTCAGTTTATATATTTCTCTATTTTTTTTTTTTTTTTTACATGATACCAAAACGACATTTTATTTCCGTTCATTCCCTCCGGAATGAGTTCATTCAGGTTTTTTTATCGGAATGAAATGCTCGTTCTTATGCCAATTTCATTCTGGTATCATGTAAACTAAAAACAAACTTTGTTCTGTATTGAAAATCAAACATCGTGTAGTCTGGGGTGAATAGCGCATGAGTACCTCATCTGGCGCGAAAACAACGTGAGAGAGAACGCCTTCAGCTAAGCCGCTCTATTTAATCACGTGAATATAATTCGTACTTCATTCCGGAACGAAACTCATTCTGGAATGAAAGTAATTTCGGTATCCTATTAACATCCCTTAAGACCGCTGGTCGGCGAAAGCATTCTCTTTTCTGGTCGAAATTCTCTCTGCTCGCCCGCGCACTTGCATATCATTCCCACTCTAAGAATTCCGAGCAACTTGAGACTGGCTCACAGGATAGGGCTTTTCGAAAACTGATATCTTGTTTACAATAATTTCTTACTAACTATTCACTATTCTTTTGTGAGAGTGTACCTATTACTTTGCCATAGTACTTCCATGGCATTCTTGATAATGGCTGAGAAAATTTAAGTGCTTTCCAAACACCACTGTGCGGGTGGGTAGTTGAACAAGATTTTCATCATAGTTTGTGTGGCCATTATTCATTTTTTTTGGCCTTTTTATTCAGTAAGCATGACTGAATCGTTCTGATTTTATTTAGAAGAGATTGAACGAATCCTCTCTCTCCAGCACTTTTGTAAGGTAAAAAACTTGCCCTTAAGGTTTTGTTTATGAAACCACTCAGTGATTAGAGTTATTCTTGATTTGCAACCACGTGAAAAAGCGGCCATTTTGGTTAACAGTAGTACTAGTAGTTGACAGTAGTAATAGTATAGTATTGCTAACAGCAATGGTGGATGCAGACCTTCAGATAAGGGGGGGGGTCATCCAGACCCTGGGATAAAGAAGAGGGCGGTCTCCCCAAAAAATTTTTTTCGGTTCTTAGGGCCTCATTTTCGTCGAAAAATAAGGGGGGGCGGGGGGGGGGGGGGGGGGCCCCCCGGGCCCTTCCCATGGATTCCCCACTGACCAGTATTTTTTTTTTTTTTTTTACTAAGAAAGAGTTTAGAAAAACGTTTTTTATTTATTTAGCTTCGCCTAACTAGAATCTAAAAAAATAAAAAACGTTTTTCTAAACTCTTTCTTAGTAAAAAAAAAGATACTGCTAGCAATACTATACTATTACTACTGTCAACTACTAGTACTACTGTTAACCAAAATGGCCGCTTTTTCACGTTTGTTTGTTTGGTTTTATAACTAATATGTTAAGTAATATTAATGTTGACCACTTAAACAACTTTCCTCCAAATCAGTGAGATTCGCAAAAAGATCGTCAGAGAATAATGAGAGTTTCTTTTCTCTTTTTTCTACTCTTGTCGGCATCGCCGACTCGTGGTCTGATTTGAACCAATTATGCTTTCAGACGATATGGAGTCCTGCAGTCATTGGTAAATCAAACCCAGAACGTTGCAACTGTTGAGCAGACGCCTCTGTGGCACCAAGTGGCCACATCTGAGAAAAGTAAGAACTTGAGCCGCAGAGGTTTTATGTATTATAATAGGGGTGGGGTGGGGGGGAGAGGGGGTGGACGATTTATCCCGGAGGAATGGCGTGGTTGTTTAGGAATGTTTCGGGGTGAGTACGTGGCGCTAGAATCCGGGAACCCCTTCCGATAACCAACTAATCATTTGCAACTTTTACAATACAGTAACTAGTAATAGTTGACACTAGAGCTGCCCCCGCTTTGTGTATTGCCGGTCAATAGTATTCTTGCTCGTTGTGTAGCTCGTTGAAATATACCAGGCCCCGGTTGTTCAAAAGATAGATAGCGCTATCCATCGGATAAATCGCTATCCATCGGATAAGTATTAGGGAAACCAATTGTGCTATCCAGTGGATGGTTATTTATCCAATGGACAGCGTGATCCGCCTTTCGAACAACTGGCGCCAGTTCTTATTGAAGATTTTACACACATATTCCATACAATAGGTGAGAGTAAAAACAGCAAAAGCAAGGTCCCATACACTGTTTCAGTTCAATTTACACAGCTTTGATCAAAACATTCGCAGTTTCGAGAATAGTTTTTTCTAAACCATAAGAAACTATTTAATCAGAAGTTGGAAGTTTCCACTATTTCTCCTTCACTTTTTACATACAGTTCGTTTTATTTGCTGGAAAGAAGCCTTAGAAATTTAAAGCTTTAATGAATTCTGGCTCGCGCGTTCCAGTCTATAAAAGGAAATCTGTGAGCTGGGAATAAGTCAGTACAGAATTCGTTTGTCAGCAAATTTCTGTAATCGTCCATCGTTCTGCTAGTGATAAGCTACCCGTTGACTCACCCGTCTTGCTTGTTTGCAATTGGGACTGAGTCTCATTCCCCCAAAGAGAGAGAAAGAGTGTCTGGCAACATATTGTTTCCAATCAAAGATTTGTGAACTCGTTCTGGCAAACACTCCAAGTGTTTATATATACACAGTTGTACGGACCTTATAACTTCATCGAGTGTCTTTTGGTCCATGATTTTCAAAACAGTTGCTTTTCAGAATGACACTGATGACACTTAACCCTAATGAGTATCCAAATGGACTGCACAATAAATGTCACAAAATCTACCTAAGCGGTCCTTTCGGGATTTTCTGTTTTACGTCATCCTAACCATCTCCGTTACTTGCGGGTGCGAGTAATAGAAAACATCATCATTACCCACCGATTCCTCATTCTGGGCGAAATCCCTGCAGGGGGCAAAAACCCCCGACTAAGAAACTTGATTTTAAGAAACTGTCAGCCTAAAATTTGCCAGTTAGGACCCCTCTATAAAGAACCTGTTTAGCCTAAAATTTGAAACAGGTTATTATTTTCTACTATTGTCTGAAAAAATTATGTTCTCTTGAGCAAATAAGATATTTTAGTAAACATTCAGAATCCTAATTGGAGACATCGGGGCAGGTTGTCTGTCAGCTGAGTGATAAAGTAGCTTATTAAATAGTTTCAGAGCTGTTTGTACTTATCCCGGCAAGTGCCTATCCCCCTTCCCCTAAAAGTCAAGTAATAGTCCCATTGCGGGAGGGACAGGAGACGCACCGCGCTCTTTGTTTGCGTGCGCAATTTTGTCTTTTCTCCACATACACGCTACTAAGAACTACATGTATACTGGGCTTTGCCACAGGCAGACCAATGACTACCAGCTTAGCCTGTTTCAGGCTCTAAGTTAGTGATATACATAGATCGTTAAAACTGATGCGATAAACTCTCGGAGGCTATATATAGGCCTTAACCTTGTTCTCGGTACTATTTGAGAGACTAGCACTGGCTACTAAACTATTTAAGTCGTTTTTGATGATCATTTGTAGGCCTGGAATTGATTTCCAAAAACAGGTCAGTATAATAGCCTTGAAAGAACAATTTAGCTGTCATGTTTTTTTCTTTCTTTTATAACTTGTGCAGATGCTAAAGACAATGGAACCAGTGGCACATTTACCAAGAGAAGGTGACTAAATGTTAATTGTAACAAATAATACGAACACGCATGGGTCGATGAGGTCTTAGCGGAGCTCCATGGGCTCCATTGAGTAGTCCCAAAAAAGATCCATACCCCTCCCCCCCTCCCCACGGATGGCACTTTGCTTTGCTTTGCTTTATTAGTATTATTTTTTTAATTAGATTGAAATCACATTTTCTGGTGTAAAATTTACGTTGCTTTTTATGTTGTTGTTGTTTTGTTTTTCCCTTTTTAATTCCAGGAAGAAGACAACTACCTAAGCTATGAAAGTTTCCCGGTGTTGTGTTGCGATGTCGCCTCCATCCTTCACCGCCATCCAAAAAGTATGTTTGCAAACAGACTTTTGACTGCTGCCGTGAATACAAATGCATGTGCGCCTGTATCGCCCAAAAATCGTACTCGGAACTACCATACAAGCTTCCAACACTAGCCTAATAATAAACCCACTGCGAAACCCTGAATATTGGTATTCAACGCTAAAATCAGGCTCTATGTGAATGCGACTATCTGAACTTTATTTTCTTCACGTACAGTATAATTTCAAACAATAGCCTCTATGTGAGAGCTGTCAGGATCCTGAATGATGACAGGGACTTTTAATTTCACTAGTTTTGCTCTTGAATATATATATTTTTTTAATAATATGAGCCGCTTCTTTCTTTCTTTCTTGCTTTTCTTTTCTTTTTTCTTTTTCTTTTAGTATACCACGAGACACTTTTTGACAAAGTGATAGGAGTAGGGAACAGAACAATTTTTGTCATTTATGTAATACAACCCGCAAAATCAATAAACTTTCTTATATATATTTAACTGCATGTTGTTTTGGTCATTATTAAAATTAACCTTTCAGTAGCATGCCTAACAAACTTTTAGCTACTTTTCCGCTCGAGTTAATGTGCAATAGCTGGGCTGAGTTTTCTCATAAGTGGAATGCTACTCAGGATAACTTTTCAGTTTCTCTTGAAGCACTACGATAACTGTACAATTCGTACCATAACAATTATTCTAAAACATTCAGTCTGAGTTCCTTAGCCTATATTCACTATGAAATTAAAACCCATGAAAATCCAGTGAAATTTTTCATGGTAAATTCACTTGTTTTTCACAGGTTTTTCAGGAGATTTTGATGGGGAATTTTCATTGGCATTTCATGGGGAACATGCCATGAAAATATCATGAAAAAAGCGTGAAAAAACCCCTTAAAATTCAACGCTTCATGGCCCATGAAAAAACTTTAACAAACAAAAATCCCATGAAAATGCCATGAAATAGAATGAAACCCGCTTATTTTTTTTCATGGCTTTTTAATGATAATGAAAAAGCCATGAATTAAAAAGCTCTTTTTTTCATGGTGTCGGAATTTATGGGTTTTTCATGGGGTTGTTAAATTCATGCCCCATAAAAAAACCATGATTTTTCCGTGAACGGTCGAATATTAATGGGTCATGAAAAAATGAAATGGCTTTTGATGACATTTTCATTACCCATGAATTATGGCCCTCTCTTATTTTTCATGGGAAAGACAAAGACATGGCTACCATGAAAATTTAGTCTTAAACTACTCTCGACTGTTAAATCAAATACATCACTGAGGATTTGCTGGCTGGTTAAATTGAAGCTATATACATGTAGCAACATTTTAACATGACTGCACTTTAGTATGGTGTACTACAGTGTAAATAAGGCCATTAATGACAAAAAAAGTGTCATTGCAATACAAAATTCATCTGGAATACATGTACTGTTTCTCCTCTCCAGGCTACAATCATGACGTACCAAATTTCACCATTGAAAATGAACAACAAATTTCAAGGGTTCCATCCTACTTAGTTTGGACAAGTTTCAATGAAATAAAAAAACTCATTTTCAAGGCCAATACAGATGTTTATTTTAGCTAATAGCAAATGAACAGCTGTACAAGACAAATCATTTAAGTGAAAACTAAAGTTGTTGTGTTACAATAACAAAAAAATGTAAATCTTATCTTTGGTCACTGTTGTTGCCTCAGCCATCACATCCATCTTGTAAGTATAGTGATACAATGAATATTGAAATGCAGCAACATCTAAACAAAATTAACAGCAGAATCATGATAAGATTTCATGGAGAATATTTGATCCATCCTTAAATAATAAAACAATGGTTTTGATGATGCAAACCACACAAAAGGATATCATTATTTTTAAAATAATCGATTCATTAATGAAATATATGGATAAGCAGGCTTTGTTAAAGGTCAAGCCGGCTTTTTTGCTCTACTGCATCTCTCAAATTCCCCTATGTCTTTGGTTTGGTTTGCAAATTTAGCTGGTGGTAAGCTCTTTTTCAGCTGGTTGAACTAGCTGGCAGCCAGCTCTTAACGACATCCCTGTTAGCCTGTGTACAGACCACCCCCTCCCCTAAGTAAAAATCAGAGAAGGGGCATCTGTGATTCACTGTCGCTAATCGTGAATGGGAATAACTTTGCATAAATTAAAAAAATTGTTTCCGCTGACCAAAATTTCCATGGCTCATGTTTCATGTCATTCCAGTTCTCAAAATGTCGGTGCATGCGTGTTATTTCCATCGAGTAACTGAGAGAGTGAGACATTTCTAAAATAGGATTACTCTATACCGAGCAAGAAAAATGTTCTTACAAGGCCATATTGAAGGAAAAGATCCATGTTCTTATGCAAGCCTTCCCACTGGATACGGGAAGTCATTAGTTTGAAATAAAGTGTTGACAGGTCAGACATGACTCATGAGCTCATGATAGTGTGAAACGTGACCTTAGCATTATTGTTTTGCTTGAGTTTTGATGACAGGCCCTAAAGCCAATCAAAATCCCTCAATTTCATGATGTACACACTGTAATGATCTACAAATAACAGCCAATCAAATCATTTTCCACATATTCCAGGAAAAATCATGTGCCCTCCATACCCGATTACCAATGGTGAATTGCAGATGCCCCTTCTCTGATTCTTACTGAGGAGAGGGGGCGCTTGTACACAGGCTACATCCCTGCTTACCCTGGCATGATTGTAAACAATCTGCTTTAATACATACATGTAATTTACTGTTGTCAGGTTTGTTGGAATGAATTTTGAACAGTTCCATCAGCAGAGCCAACCATATATAGCATACTGTAGTTCAACTTTTCTACCCTAGCTAAGCCAGCTACAGTAGTGTAGACAAAGATTGAAACTTCTTCCCTATTAAAAAAAGAATCCCCTACTTTGAAGGAAAATAATATGCTCTAGAGCTTAATGATCAGAACAACGGAGTAATGGATCAGTCAATTCCAGCTGCACCCAGCGCCCCCCCAGGCTACTGCAGGGCATTTGCCCACCTTGTCAGTCCCGGGGCTGGGGCATTTGCAAATTTTGTGCTGCCTGGGGGCCGGGCATTTGCCAACCCCTCGGCCATTCCCGAGCTTTTGACACACACGTTGTTTCCTATCAGAATATAACTACACAAAGGATTTTACTGAGAAAGAAAACAGATTGGCTCAAAGGCCATGTAAAGGCATGTTCTTGATTCTATGCATGCATTTCTTCATTGCTTATCAAGCCAGAATTACATAGCGAAATCTGGAGCTATCAAAGTGAATCAGCGTTTTTGGTCATTAAATCAAATTTCTGTTGATATTATTTGAAAAGCATCCTTTCATATTTATAAAACTATTCATAACATAAATTATAACTCTGGGCGCAGCTGGAATTGACCCATGCATAACAATTTCAAGGTTAGAATTGACCACTCCAGAAAATACCATAACATACCATAACGCTCTTTGTTTGTCACCCAAAATTTTGCATAAGCATTGTCTTCATTTTCTCTCGAGAGTTAAAACGGTCCCAAGAGAACTGAAAACAATGCTTATGCAAAATTTTGGGGTGACAAACAAAGAGCATTATGGTATGTTCTGGTATTTTCTGGAGTGGTCAATAGTGAGACTTTTTGTGTCAAGCAAGACTTTCATTTTGGTCACATGCACATCCGGTGTCTAAACAATTTACTTCTTTCATTTCTGTTCTGATCAAGGTCATGACCCTTGTATGGCTTTCCCCGAGTGAATCCGTTCGTCGAAGAAACTGATTTGTTGCTTGAAAAAAGGATCGTCATGCCCATCAAACATCATTTCGGTAAAAATAAACTTAACAAAGACCATGCACAGCCTCTGTCACATTGTGTTCCGCAAAGCTTATATTTCCTACATCATGATCAACTTCAACTGCGGCTCTGTCTGACTGTGCCCCAGCACACAACGACGAAACTTTGATTATTTAGCTTTAGTAGCAAGTAATCTACAATAAACAAGCACTACTTAAGAATGATTAAAAACAAAACTCACCTAAAATCGTTTACCGAATCCAGCCGATGATCTCATATCAGCGGTGCGAAGTTTTCGTTACATGTTACACAAAAAAGCGATCGATTATGGTTCCTCACAGTCGCGCAACAAGTGACGTTTCTTAAACTTTTGCGCTAAAGGTTAAAACATGTTTTGAATCCGAAGATTCTTCCTAAAATTACAATCAGAGCGAACAAAACCCAACACTAGCGAAGCCGTTAGTTTCAATTTGAACCGCCCTCAAACCGGTTTGCCTTGCGACCGCGCCTGTAATTCGAGCATCACTGCTGACCATTTTTACAGCGTGAGCGCTAAAAAACCAATGGCACTTTGATCGAGTAATCAACCAACAGCCATCATTTTCAACTTCAAGGCGAGTTTTGGGTGAATTTACAGTGCTGTGATAGTTTTACAAGGAAAAAGATCGTCACCTACATCAAAGCGGAAGATGGACCAGTCTTTACAGTGTACAGTGAGGTACGATATGTAGCGAAGCATTGTAACAGATTAAAGTTTGTTAGCCACAAGCTAACAAGATACTCATACACTGCACGTGTAATATTTTCGTACAGCAATATTCAGATCATATTTTACGCATTTAAGCTTACATGTAAGCTTAAGTCTTATGTTTCGATTTCCTTCACATCAACTGTTTGTGTAAAATAGAATGAAAATGGCTCCTGCAAGCATAATGTATGAGTGGGACCGTACGGAAATCCTAATAATTAGGATTTAGGATTTGATAATTTGTCAAACTGGACCCTTCAGCGGCAAGGCTAAAAACAATTCTCCACAAGGTACGCTTTTAATTTTCTTGTGATCCAAGAAACCTGAAGAAACGTAAGCTTACGTTTTATTCTTGTGTTTATTCTTGTACTTCTGTTAAGGCCATCCTCATGATCACCAACGTTCATATAATCTCTTATGCTTATGCTTGCATCGCCAAAACTGCTCTTGCATGTTCATTTTACACACTGTATACAATGTAATTCCTATGATTTAGTTCTGTTCTGGTTGATAAATATACAGCTTCATTTGAGAGTGGCTTATAAAATGGTTTGGCTCGTGGTAATGAAGATGAGTGGAGTGGAGTGTATTAATTTTAGTCACAATTTATACAAAAGCACTGGCTCATATATACAACTGTCCATGTGTTGACCTTTTCCCTTTTCTTTTGCAAAGGTGAGATTCAGTCAGTATTCATACAGTGTTGTACAGCTGTACTCGTGATTAAACAAATTGGACTCCTGCTACACAGTTTTCTGATTTTGTTAAACACTTGTACATGTATGATTGCAGACTAAATTGGACTCCACTCAGTCTTACTGAAATAGTGAACCTACGTCTTATTTGCAGAACCTCTAATTTAGAGCCCATTTTCAGTTGCTAATTGTGATATTAATCATTCTGTGACAGGTTCAGTTTTCAAACAGAAGGAAAATTTACTACAAAGGTTCAAGCAGTGCTAGGGGAGGCAACAAATGCAGCTAAGAATTTACACATTTTAGCATGTAAACTGGATTTACTTAAACCTTCAATACTGCATTGTATATATATATACTTTTTTTTCATAAATGTCTTGCTAGCCTCCTAAGTGTATGTTTACAACAAGTACATGACTGTATTTCTACATGTTAAAATGGACTGAAAATTTAGGGTACTACCATAAACTATTAATAATGTTCAAAATGTACAATAGTCACAGTTGTTGCTAAATTTTGGTTACCTTTTTTCAATAAAATAGCATTGTTGGCCTTTGAAGATGCCTCTTTATTGAAACATTATTTGTAACTGTACTTCTGTACTTTAGAAATGTAGCATGCACTTTTCAACCCAGGCCAGCTCTTGCCTCTTGACTTGATAGCTTTAACATTATCATGAAAGCCAGGAAAAATCTTGTTTACATTTTGTGCTGTGTAATACATAAAACAGCCTGAACACTGTATTTTTAATCAAGTAAGTTACACTTAAATCATCCAAATCATTTTCAACAAGAATTGATTACGTTACATAATTTGCAGAGTGTTAAAGATTTATCAGAAGAATTTAGTTCTTATACTGGTGATTCAGTTTAACAAATAGAAAGTAGATGATGATCTGACCCCGTGATCTTATCTCGATTCAAGACTATTTTATGGGATATTCCTTTTTTGATACATGACCACCCTCTGCCTCATTAAGGGTACTTCAGTAGAACATTTGAAAAAGCATTCTCCACAGGAAGTAAAGGTTGGTTCATTCCAAGTTGTAATATTTAACTCCTTTGTTTTCTCTTTAGCAGATGAAAACATTTTATAATCGAACCATGCAGTAGATAGTGTATACCTCTACATGCATGGATAGAATTTCGCTGGTATTTTTTTATATACAGTGTATTCAGATGTGTATATAATAAGTATACACATCTGAATGATATTATACATTGCATGTTTAATTCATGTTGAGTAGCACATACATGCACAATACAGTCAACTTTCTTTTAACAGGTACTTGGAGCCTGTTCATACATGTGTCTGTCTTTTTCTCTAACTATTGAAACAATAGACAAAAACTTAGATGTTGTGCTAGCTGGTCTCAGAGTGGATCTGTCTTGTTGAAAGTTGACTGTTAATACTGCAGCCCAAAGTACTAGTTTCGTTAGGGTATAGCTAATTCTAGTACAACCCAAAACGTACTATTTCATTTATTGAATACATGTACATTTTGTAAATATTATTAAATGCAGTGTTCTTGCTGCAAAGTTGTTAAATATTTATTCAAGGCATTAATTCAAAGTGGCACTGCTTTCCTCATCAGCATTTTCATGGGAAATTAATGAGCCATGAAATCATTCATACATTTTTCATGACTCACAAATCAAATTCAGTATTTATTTCATGGCCCATTAAACGTTTTTCATGGCTCCATCATTGAACTTTCTTGGTATGTTCCCGTAATGTGGTGTTTCAGTGGAAATTCATGACCCATGAAAGTAGTCCAGTTTAATTCATGGGCCATGAAACACCTTTAACTTTTTTTCCACGAAAATTTCATGGCCACAGATGAGGTCATGAAAAATTATTTTGCAAGATTCATTGGCCATGAAATGATGTTCATGGTATTTTCAAGTGATTTTCATGGGATTTTCACAAATCTCAGTTTCATAGTGATTTATCTTTGTTTATATTGTTGTTTATTTGGTATCTTTAACTTTAACGAGGAAAGTTTGCCGAGCCCTCTGGCTCTTTCCAACGTTGCCCAGAAAGGGGCTTAAATGCCAATTAATAACTGTGCTGGCAGGACAAACTATATTAATGGAAGGCAAGAGAAGTGATACCGAGGGGTCAGTTTTACCCTAGGGGTACCTTCTATATGACTAGGGGTCGGGGACGCCCGTCAGGAAATTGGAATTAAACCCCTAAATGAGATCCACCTGGGTGTGTACTAAACTTTATTGATCCCTAAAAGACACCTTTCTAAAACAGAAAGCACGATAAGAGCTATAGAAAATTAAATTGTAATATTGAGTTTTCAAAGATTACTTTATCCTTTTTTTCTTCGTCTCTTTGATTCTTTTCTCTTATCATAAATACTTTCAGTTTCTTTAAGCTCAACCTGCATGGGTAATCACATTGGCTTCCGTCCTGAAACTAATTCCTACTTGATACTAAAAACTGTAGTTTGGACCTGTAAACGAAATGGGGTAATGTCTGACAATCAACCATAGGATTGTGTCTGTACCCCTTGTATCGGCCCAAGGAGTTTTCTAGCTAAAATGGTGCCCATGAAAATACAAACATTTTACTTTTTGTGTTTTCTAGCTCTTGCTTTGTTCTCCTCTTCGTCGTCTTGGGGGCAACTAGTTTGCGGCCATGTATTTTTTTTCCCATTTGAATCCCTCGATTCGCATGATGTTAAGAAACTTTGGGATCAGAATTCCACCAAGACAAGTTACCTTATATCAGACTGTGTGTATATGGTTGCTACATTTCTTTCTACTTGGTGGGAATAGCATCGCAAGCAAAAGCCCAAGAACGAACAGCGACCTCCCAAGCTCAAGACAACACGAGGAAAATACTGAAGACAAGACAGAGGCCGGCGTAAAAAATCCTCAAACACTCTATTTTACGTTGTGATTGTACTACTCTCGCCAATGGTCTTCTATTAATTGCGATTTGTACAAAAAACCCGTTCGAATTCGGACTTTTCGCTCGCCATGCGGAGCGACGAAAAACGGTTGAAACTCAGTTGCTGTATTGTATGATCTCGGATTATAATGCGACAATTCAAGGTTTCCATCGTGATGAGGAATTAATGCTCAAAGATCGTCGGTTGTTTGCTAAACATTCACCGTGTTAAACATCTTCGAAAACATGGTATTATTAAAATTCTAATTTATAGTTGTTTCATTGAGATTAATCAGATCAATGTGATCTTTTTTGCAATAATTATAACTAGCGGCTAGGAGCAATTTGAGCGGATAATTAACAATTATTCCTCGAGCCCGAATGGGCTCTGAGTCAATAGCCCATGAGGCTGAAGGCCGAATGGGCTATTGACTCAGAGGCCATGAGGGCGAGGGGAATAATTGTTTTAGTAAAATCCAACTAGTTGGTCAAAAATATCGAGAATAAAAAAAAAAAATAGCTAGTTAAAGCTAGACTTTAATGCTTTTTTCCGCCAAAAAGCCCGCCCTTTTCGCTACTAGGGGGCTATAACATATAGCCTAGTAGTAGCTCAACCAATCAGAACGCAGCATTGATAATAGACCACTAGTTGGATTTTACTAATTACAGATTTCCCACAAATGTGGTATTCTGCAGCTTATTTACTGGAGAATGTAATTTTGGTGTTGTCCCGGGGTGGGGCGTTTGCCCCCCATTTTTTAAGCCCACAGTGAGGCATTTGTATGAACCCCCGGCCCCACTGCGGGGCATTTGCCGCTTTTCCAAAACAAAATGACAAATGCCCAACAAATGCCCAGGGGAGGGGAATGGGCACGCTTGGAATAAACTAAGCCGTTGTATTAATAAACTCTTCCAATCGGCAGTGGTTTTGCATAAAGGTTCTACGCCAGATAGCGAACAGAAAACACACGAGAAAGTAATGGGAAAAATTCTGGTGGCAGGGAAGCGCTTACAGTCAAACCAGGAAAACCGTGAACAATAGAAATATTTCTGAAATATTATTGTGTTGCAAGAAAAAAGCCAATCGGGCGTCAGAAAACTAAGAACGCTGATTAGTTTCTGGTTTTGTGGCTAGTTCGTGTGTGCTGATCTTTGCTGTGATTGGTCATAAGACAATAAACATTCCTGAAATATTTCAAGTGTTCACGGTTTTCCGGTCGCACTATAAATCTAGGGGTAAGGGGACCAGGAGAGAAGTCCTCCCGGGGGAGAGACAAGATTGAGTTGTACCGACCCTGGACAGGAGTCCTGACAAAAGTCCCTGGGGGTGAGGCTCATATCCCCTATGGAACTAAGGGGAATCAGGAAGGGTGGCCCTCCTGGCTGGAGTACAGATCACGTGGGACTGGAGGTCCCACCTGATTTATAAGCCACCCCTCCTCCCCTAGTGTAACCTCTCTGATAAGCCCTCTCTCCCCTTTGAGTGATCCACAACGATTTTCTCCTACCAACATCACTACATCGTCAAAAGGAAAAGTTATGAGAATTATCAAAAAGATCACAATCAAGGAAATGTTTTGATCCTTCGACAAATTATTCTCTAAGAAAATGTATGGAGGTCTATCTGGAAAATTTGTTTGTTGCTATTGGTTACACCCCTCCCCCCCAACTAGTAAGACCCCCCCGCCACAACTAGTAAGACCCCTAATATTATTGTCACAGAGTGATTTGTTTCACAGCAAAAATATTGTTACTGTTAAATTTAGAACACCTGGCCATGAACTGCACCTAACAATTTTCAGCAGCATGTGTTGGAACCAATGATTACAATTCCCGTGAACTAGTCACCACTGTTGATTGTATTTTATTTTTTCCACACTGCACCTGATTGGTTTGTTCCTTCCGACAGAATAACATTCCAACAATGTTTTCAAAACAGCCTTCTAATAATTTATTTTCTTCTTGCCTGTAGAGTTCTCAAAATAAACTGTTCAGTGTGTGATAATCAACTGATAAAACAAGTTTGTAAAATTTAAACCACGAATCATTTAAAAATTGATTTGCTTTAGTTTCTCAGAATTACGGCTCATGCAATTCAGAATAAATTACCAAAGGCTTGCTGCTCCAGTCTTTATACATAATAGCATCATTCCCACCCAGCCCATGAAAAATATTACATGCCTGAAGAAAATAAATAAGCAATGGTAACAGCAGCACGCAGTAATAAATAATCTGAAGCTGAAATTTGACCTTGTTAATATTTGGGCATTGTGACAGACTATATTTTTTTTCTCTTGTGACCAAAGTAGTAAATGATATCTACCGTATTTATTCTAATAAGCGCCCAACCTCGAATTAGCGCCCACCTTGAATAAACGCCCATCCTAAAGGCAGAAAAAGTTAATAAGAGCCCAGCCTCGAATAAGAGCCCACCCCACCCCACCCCCCTCCCAATCCCACTCAAACTCAATAACGCACTCACCCCCACCTCACCCACTTTCCCCCAACCCCCCCCCCCCAATTGAATAAGTTTTAATAAGAGACTTCCCCGAAGAAGGAGATTTCTTCAGAGTATTTTACAGAAACCTTGCTTTGTTACATCTTCGCGTTTTGTTATTACCATTAATTGTTTTGTTGCAAAATAAATTAACGTACTACACTTGCTGAAAATGTTGAAAATTTAATAAGCGCCCAGCCTCGAATAAGCGCCCACCTCTCATAAGCGCCCACTCTCAAAGTCCAAAAATTTAATAAGCGCCCAGGGCGGTTAATCGAATAAATACGGTACACTATTAATTTTTTTTTTTTTTTAATAGAACTGAATTAGTTGAAGGATTGTCTGTAGATGTGAATTTTTATCCTCAACCTCAATCAATGTCTGATCAGAATGTGATTCAAATATTTCAAACACCACTTTTGTATAACTTGTGTGATTGAATTGTAAATAATTTTATATTATAGTATTGTTATCACAACAATATTAGTATTTACAGTGTAATTGCATTGGAAATATTGACATTATAGTTAAAAGATAAACTTCTGGTTGACCAGCTCTACTGAATCAACTAACCATACAGAAGGTGCTGTGAGTCACATCACTGCACCAGCTCCAAAGGGTCCTTGACAGTTAAGGCTGCAGCATCAGGTTATGGCTAGTTAGCCATCCATGACAGCTAGGTATGCATTCCAAAATATTGCTACAATTTGGACAAACACGGTGCTGAATGGGAACAAACGTAAAATTGAGAGTCTCTGCAAAGAACCAGATCTTGTAATTTGTGATCACAGGTGTCTGTATGTAGCATTCCTGGAGCATCTCATTAATTTCATGCGGTCGTTTTCCAGCAAGTGTCTCTGACCCAATGAAAAAGAAGCATATCATAAGAGGAGCAAAGAGACTTTGATCCAGCAGCATCTTTTTAAAGCCTGCAGTTTTTACAGCCCATGGGACATTCCTTTCCAGTGTAAGATATCATGATCTTAGCACACGGCCAATAACTTGTCCAACCACTCCCACACGAGATGTAATGATTTGTGCCGCTTCGCTCAGCAAATTGCTGGGTGATTACGTCTCCGGCAGAAACAAGGACACCTAAGGGAAAAAAAGCAATGAAGAGTTACACTCGTCTGTCTAATTGCAGCCCAAGGGGAAGTACTCCCTTATTTGGCCTAATAATGGATATCACCACTGAACAGGGTATGGTTTTGGGGGTTTAGAGTCTTAAACAGACACAATTTTCCTATTTGGCCTCTCAAACAGCATGTTGCCTTGAACAGGGTGTAAACTTTAGGAGAGTGCAGTGTACATGTGGGTGAGAGGGGGATGCAATGCCTAAATGCATGGGTATGTGCCTCTGAACAGAGTTTATACAAAGGGGTTGGGGGATCTCTTGTCTAAAATAGAGTAGCGAAATGAACAGTTTTATAAGGCCTTGGTGGCATACAGCTTCATCAACCCAGTCAATTGCCACTTCCTCTGTACACTGTACATAAAACACATAAGATAATCACCTATTTTTCTTTTTTTAAGTAAAATGCTCTTGCACAGTCTGGTCTAGCTACATTCTACCAAAATGGAGAGACAAAAAAATTGGGGGAGAGGTGGATTAGCATAAGATTTCACATGTGGATTTGACATGAAAGTGTACTGAATAACAGAAATTATTACCATTCAGACAGTAGCTGCTATAACATTATGCTCTCCATGAACATGCTACAGTACATTATAGCAGCATGCAAAAAGAAAGTAGTGTCCAATAGCCTGGAACTAATGGATTTTGCTATTGGGCTACTGAATTTCATTCTTAACTTGACCGATGTACAAGTGCAGTTTTTTTGAGGAATTCAAATTACAGTCTAAGAACTGTGTAACTGTGCAGCTCACCAAAAAGTATTTGGGACTACTTAAAATGACCTTTGCTGAGTGGGATAGTGCATGCTATAAGCCCAACTAATGGCAAGCTGTAAAACTTACTGTCTTTGCACCCTGTACAAGTTCATTTTAATTCACATTAGACTATACAGTCTCCTATTATTCAATAAGATCCTCAAGTTTAAGAAGACTCTAGCTGTAACTTGCATACATCTAGGATACAAATGTACTAAGAGGAGATGGCATCAGAGTTCACAGAAGTAAATGAGTAAGGTGAAGGATTCCCGTCAAGCCCCCTGAATGCGAGCTGCAGTGATGTGAGGAAAGTTCCCCAACCCCCAGTCCCAGGGTAGAATTGATACTCTTCCCTAGGTTACACTCAGTACATTGGCAACTTAGTTGGCTACCATTGAGGCAAGTGCTTAAACTTAATGATCTTATAGGAGGCTGAAATGCTCAACTTTCATTGGTTCTGCATGTTACAATGGCAGCTCAAAGTCTCGATCCCATAATAGTTAGACCCCAGTTCAACCCCAAAACTATAGCATTCTCAATAATTTATCAGATCAAGCTTGTTTTCTGGTTCAAGTACCAGAATATGCATTTTTGTCATCAGGATATTGTGGTATAGACTGTAGGTTAATTATTTTGCGCTACGTCAGAACTTAGTCCCTTTACCCATACAACAAATGCTTCTTTAGAACTTTAAAGAAGAAATCCAAACAAAATTTTCATCAGGGAGCACTAATTTAAACCATAATATAACTTTTATGGTAATTTTTGCAGGCATATAACAAGTTGGCCCAGCTTTTTCAAGTTTTAATACACGTCCATCCTTGCCATTCGTAGCTAGACAACAGGATAAACTAATTAATATAGTCTCGCGTAACAAAACTGGACCATTTTTTTTGGAATTCAATTGACGCAAAAACATGTTTTAGGTTTTAACAATTTGGTTAGCAAATAGTGTAGCCTAGCTCCTTTAATCTTTCTGTTATGAGAATCTCACTAAGAAACTACGGTACAATTGGAAAGTCCTTTGTAGAAAATTGCTCTCAAATTGTTTGTAGTGATTTTGCTACAAATAGGTATGGTGAGTCCTGGGACTCATCTTGTCAAAAATCATGAGTCCCAGTCCATGCCAATACCAATAAGTCCCACTTCAAAAAACAATGAGTCGTAAATTGAAAATGCTTCATTTGCCTTTATGTTAAAATCTGCAGACAGTTAATCTGAAGACAGACTCCAAAACTCTGTATTACATGTACAGTATACTGAAATTTATTTAGAGTCCTTCTATTTTAATGCACAACAAAGGCTAAATGAAATAAGCCTAGTTTAACAAAAGCCATAATACCTTCCACAGAAATCGCATGAACAGGATATTCTACAAGAACACATCTTCAGATCGATCAACCGATCTTTGATTTATTTTGCATCTTTGGGGATTTTCATGCGTCAGGGACGCGGGATGCAGAGATAACAAAATCTCTGTGTTTGTAACAAAACTCTTACTATTTTATGAGCAACAATAAACAACAAAAGAAAGATACTTGTACAGTATGATTAAACTGCAGTAAATTATAAAAAGGATACTGTGAAACCTAAGAATGAATTAGTTAATTATTATAAGTGTTAATTATTACAAAAATTTGTAGATATAAGCATGAAGTTGTTTACACTTTTTTTCTTTAGTGCTTGTCAGTCAATTGCAAGCAATCAAAATAAATAAAAATAAATAAAACACTACGTTGCAAAGAAATTCCATTTCTGGAGATGCCCTGCACTTTTGGGATCATTATCAGCAGCTGGCCATCGGGTGTTATATAAACTTAATAAATAAAAATACGTAACTACGTAAATTTATTTAACAGGGTAAAAATATTTATCAGCGGCTGGCATAATGAAAACAAACAGCAGTATATAATTTTTTAATAAAAATACATAACTTTAAATTAAAATAAATCGTTCTAAATCTATATAGTTAAATCGATTTTAAGACTTAGTCGTTAAATGTATTTAAGCTTAAATCGATATAACCTTAAATCGATTTAAGACTTAGTCGTTAAATCGATATAAGCTTAAATCGTTTTAAGACTTAGTCGTTAAATGTATTTAAGCTTAAATCGATATAAGCTTAAATCGTTTTAAGACTTAGTCGTTAAATGTATTTAAGCTTAAATCGATATAAGCTTAAATCGTTTTAAGACTTAGTCGTTAAATCTATTTAAGCTTAAATCGATTTAAGCTTAAATCGTTTTAAGACTTAGTCGTTAAATCTATTTAAGCTTAAATCGATATAAGCTTAAATCGTTTTAAGACTTAGTCGTTAAATCTATTTAAGCTTAAATCGATATAAGCTTAAATCGTTTTAAGACTTAGTCGTTAAATCTATTTAAGCTGAAATCGATTTAAGACTTAGTCCTTTATTTCTTAAATCGATATAAGCTTAAATCGATTTAAGACTTAGTCGTTAAATCGATATAAGCTTAAATCGTTTTAAGACTTAGTCGTTAAATGTATTTAAGCTTAAATCGATATAAGCTTAAATCGTTTTAAGACTTAGTCGTTAAATCTATTTAAGCTTAAATCGATTTAAGCTTAAATCGTTTTAAGACTTAGTCGTTAAATCTATTTAAGCTTAAATCGATATAAGCTTAAATCGTTTTAAGACTTAGTCGTTAAATCTATTTAAGCTTAAATCGATATAAGCTTAAATCGTTTTAAGACTTAGTCGTTAAATCTATTTAAGCTGAAATCGATTTAAGACTTAGTCCTTTATTTCTTAAATCGATATAAGCTTAAATCGATTTAAGACTTGGTCGTAAAATCTATTTTTTCTTAAATCGATTTAGTCGTTAAATCTATTTTTCTTAAATCGTTTTAAGACTTAGTCGTTAAATCGATTTAAGCTTAAATTGATATAAGATTAAATCGATATAAGACTTAGTCGTTAAATTTATATAAGCTTAAATCGATATAAGCTTAAATAGTTTTAAGACTTATTTAGTTAAATTAAGCTTTAATCGATTTAAGATTTCGTTGAATTTGGTTAAATTTAGTTTTGATTTAAGGCTTAGTATATTTATAGTTAAATCGATTTCGCTACTGCCGGTTTTCAGTCAAATTGATCGATTGTAAGTCTATTTAAACAAGTTGATTTATGGAGTCGATATGATCAATAAGACTGGGTCGTAAATTAATTTTTAAATAGAATAATATTTATCGCTGTATTAAGACATTTTGAATAATTACGTCCCCTTGACATTGTGACTTCTAATTATGACTCTGTTTTATTGGTCTCAAAGTACTTCTTTCGGAATACTACTTTTACCACTCCGAAAAATACATGTGGACGAAAACTAAACTTATCTCTATTTAAAAGTCTAAAAGTTATAGAAGACTTACAAAATGGCACTTTTACACTCAGTGCATAATACAGATGAAAACCAAAGGCCAACTCTCTTATAACTATTGAAATCTGGGATCTGCTAGATGTATAAAGGACTGTCTTTTCATATCTCGTTCACTTTGATTCCACCCCTATTAATATCTGCCTTTTTTGCGAGAAACTGGTTTGAATTAATTATCACAAAGAAGTTCAAAGAACGCAATTGCACTGCCGTTGTCTAATAATTACGCCCAACGAGCAATGTGCCTGGAATGTACATTTATTCGTATTGTTTTCATCACTTGCACATTTTAGGCAACACCAGAACTTTGAACGCAAAACTTTGATCTTGCAGACATTCCTTTGTGGTTTATTTCTTTCAAGCTCACTTGAGGAGGGGCTTAATAGAGACAGGAGGAGGGGGGATTATTTAATTTAGATAAGAAGATGGTATCTATTCTCCAAAGGGACTAGACCAGAAAGTAGAACAACTCAAGTAAAAGAAAGTTGGAGGTTAGGGCTAGAGATATTGATAATGTCAGCCCATGTCGGTAGTCGGTTAATATTTTTCCTGTCGGTAATCAATAATTTTTTACTCGTTTTGTCGGTAGTCGGTAATATTTTTCACCCTTTGTCGTCAGTCGGTTAACCCCATTCACACCCTCTTGTGAAATCCATGCCCGGGGAAGTGGGGGCGGGGGGTACCTCCTCATAAGACGTTAGTGGGAACTTTCTGCTGGATGGGATCACATTTTCACGACTGGATTGACTATAATGGGGTTTCAATAGAGTTACTAGGATGGGGTCGCACATTTTCGGATTTTTGGGGTAAGACAGTTAGCAAACGTACCAGCATGTTTGTACTGTAGGTGAAAAGTAAAGTGTTCTTCATTCAATAAGAAAAAAAATGGGTCAGGTCTTCTCCCCGGGCCTTAATGTTTCAACCAAGTCGTGAAGAACAATACGGTTTGAAAATAATACAGGGACATTCAACGACTGTAAAATATATGTTCGAAGGAGTCAAAATTGCCTAGAATTGTCTTCAAAACTACCTGTGCCAAACAGAATGCAAATAGTTAATAAATGTAACAAGCCCGTCCTTTCAATGATAATAGCTTGATTTCTTAGTTTTCGCGCCTCGCGCTCAATCTAAGTGCGTTTTAAAAATGTTACGACTGAAAACAGAAATCTATGAAATCAGTGTAGTGTAGAAGCAATAAAGAATACTACGTTGAGTAAACTTTACTAGTGTTAAGGTGTCCAGGCGGTTTTGGCCGATAGGATCTAATGCTTTAGACCGGAATCCTCTTCGTTATTTCTTTCATATTTTAATTCAATGATTTTACAGTCGGGAATATATAAATATATTTTTGCCAATATTTCGTTAAGTTAAGCTAAGACGTTACCATTTGAAATGAAGAATAGCGTGCAATTTGATAACACGTGAAATATGAAATGAGAAAAAAGTGAACGTTCACAACCAAAACCGTTGAAGTAGTGATTGGAAAGAAATTTGAAATGTAAAAATAGTATACGAAAATGATAACAAGTAGAAGAAATGAAGACTGTATTACATTTCATCTTTCTCATTCATACCTGAAGGTTCAAGAGTTTTACCTCTTTTACCTCTGTCGATGAGGTACGCTTCTCTACCTTTTTGTACACTGTCTCTATTAGATTTAATGAGCTCTAGTGGGATAAGTGTGACGTCGTTGGCAGGAAGATCGATCATTAGTAAGAAAGTGTCCTGAGACTGTGGTGGGTTTAGAGATAATAGATGGGTTTTCAACTGGTCTGCGGTGTTCATCTTTGAAGCGGTCTTTGAGTCGTCGTGTATTGTTTGGAGCAGTGGTTGCCGTGTATCACGTAAATGACGTTTTTGGAGTTACAGTCAATGTGATTAGTGATAGGTCTGGTTTCGCCTGTAGCGTGGAATGTGTATGACGTTTGTCGTTCAGATATGTTTTTACAAGTGCTACGGTTTTTTCCGCATGGGTATCAGCCCCGGGGCTGGTTGAGTTGTGTGAAATTTCGAAGTTTGGCCCTAACTACAAAATCACTGAGGTTACTACTACGTCTATAAGCTACAATGGGTGCAGCTTTAAAGACGTTATAGCAACGGGGGGATGAAATAAGGATTTGAAAGTGTTTGCGAATAATGAAAGAGATGAAACGAAGGGTTGGGTTGTAGGTGATAACAAAGGGAACACTTTCTTGTTTGTCCAGTATACAGGTGTCATGGGGCGTAAGTGCTTCTGTCCGTGTGATATTGTTAACTTGCTGTATTTCCCGTTGAAGGAAATAGAGGTTATAAACACATTTGTTAAGATAGTAAATAATTTCATTGGTACGTAGTGTGAAGGTCTCGTTGGTTGAACAAATGTGGCGGAGTCTAAGAGCTAGACTGAAAGAAATAGCACGTTCAGGTGTGTATGGGATGACATGACGAATGTAGTAAGTATTCGTTTTTGTCTGTAGGTTTGGTGTAAAGGTTAGTGACGATTGTGCCATTGTCAAGTGAGACGTTGACATCGAGAAAGGGTATGGATGTGAAGGAATAGTCGTATGTGAATTTTATGGTGGGGTGAATGTAATTGAGAAGGGAAGTATCATGTCCATATTATGAAGATGTCGTCTATATAACGCCACCATATGAAGGGCTGGAGAGGGGCACGTGATAAGGCATCCGTGTCGAATTTGGCGAGGAAAAGGTTGGCGTATGACGGAGCTATCACTGTCCCCATAGCGGTACCATGTGTCTATAAGTAATGTTTGTCATTGCAAGAGAAGTTGTTCATATTGAGAATCATGCGTATCAGGTCACAAAGTGTTTAACCAGCCAGGGCTAAAAGCGAAGCTCTCGATAATATATATAATTCGTTCAAACAAAATATAAAATCGTGTAATGCTAAGGCAACGAGAACGGCGAAAAAACAACGATAGGTCTAATTAGCAAAAAAAGCAACCTTGCACGTGCAGCACACTTTTTTGTACATTTCTTTGCCGTTGTCGTGCACGACTGCAGGAAAACTCCTAAGTTAAACGTTTTATCGAGGAAATGTCGTACTTGTTCTCGTTCACTATTTTTCACTACCGCTCTTTTTCACCTTGCATTGGTGGCCGCTAGCATTTCTCATTTTGTCACCTCCGCTACAAAATTCTAGGGAAAAATGTCTTTTTATCTCTCACTCTACAGCTCTGACCCCCTTTTTTTCTCGTAGAGTTTCGCTGGCCTGCCGCCCACTTTCTTTTTTTTGTCTTTCTTCTTGTTCTATATTCCAAATTTGTGGACGTGATAATTACTCTAAGCTTAAAGCTCTAAGCACCCCTTCTGCCCACCCCTTGACTCCGCCTTGTTTTGCATGAATTTTGCAATGTTAGTTTGTTTCGATAAAGTTTTTCAAAGGCCATACCGATATTTTTCAATCGCCTTAAAAGTGCTTTTTCCTTGTCCGATCGCTATAAAATTTACACGAGTAATTGGCTATGGATTGAAATTCTGAATGAAGTGGGTAGGCAGAAGGGGGCTGAGCTGCACCTGGAGGAGTTTCTGAACTTCATTTTAAAGAAGGCGGTACCAAGGATCCTCTTGTATTTGTTTCTCACAAGTTTTGCCGGATGCTGACGATGTAGTGTTGAGTTTGCCGCTAAAACTGCTACTGAGTTAGAAGCATGTCTCAACCCTGATATCAACCATACTTCTTCGTGGATGCAAGAAAACAAGAACGAGAAGTCCAAAGACTACTGCAAAGCTGATTTAAAACAACGTGTATTAAGAAAACAAGCTATTTCTGAAAATGAGCAAGACGGAATATGTTATTTATAGTGCATACCAACGGCTCAAGAGGTAAGATAGTATAAGCTTATCCTACAACGGATCTTCTGTGACTGCACCCGACTCTTTCAAATATGTTGGCGTCGTGATTGATCAGCACTTGAACTTTACCAACAACATTGCGCACGTAGTCAACAAAGTTTTATTCAAGAAAATTGGGTGTTCTTAGGCCTTTGAGAATCTCTATTCCCATGGTTGCAGCTGAACGCCTCGACAAGAAGATGATTTCACCCATTTTTGATTACTGTGAGGTGGCCTGGCACGGGTGAGGAAAAGTTAACCCTGATGCTCTCGAGAGTTTACAGCATAGAGCCGCGAAGTTAATTTTTGGAAATTCTGGTCTCGATACTGCACTGGAACTGAATGAAACCTTGGGTTTAGTGCCTTGGTTAATAGGCGTAACTCACATTGTTTTGTTAACAAGAAAAATGCCTTCACGGTTCAGTTCCACCCTATTTGAATAACTATTTTAATTTAAATGCTTCTGTACACTCCGTAACATCTAGACGCTACAATGATATTCATATACCGAAAGTGAAGCAAGCGGTCGCAAAAAGATCGTTTTATTTTACAGGTGCGACGGAAAGTTACAGCCCCACTACTTTTATCAAACCAAAGAAATCCTTCCTTGACTTCTCACTCCTGCAAGGGAAACTAAAGATCTTTTTCTTAATTATTTAATGAATTTTTTAATCTGTTTTAACTGCATATATTTTTTATCTATATATATCAGCCGTGCGCAGTTTTCTTAGTCTTTTTGTTCAATCTCTTTTGTCTCTTGTTTAGAATAATCCGTTTCGTGAGAGACTTTACTTTCTCGGGTCGCTTTCTTCACTATCATAGAGTCGATACTCCCATTAGCTTGTTGAAGGTATTCATCATATCCGACAATTTATATTGTACGAGTTGTGGATAAAACATAGAGTGCTTTGATCGGGAGAAAACGCCAGTTTTGACGCGAGAAAGGGTTGAGGAGTAATTTTGATGAGCGACTTTTAAAATGTAACTTCCGTGTATTTAATAAGCGGAATAAGCAACGTTAAAGTTATACGGCACACTTAATTTGTCGAAGCTAATGCCCCCCTTTTTTGTGCTACCGGAAGGTGGTTTTTGGCTTTAATAACATGACCCACTCAATACGAGGGGTACAGAATGGTAGTTTCGAGACCTGGCGAGACCTCGGTTTCAGAATTCAAGACCCACGTTTTTTTCCAGGGACCATTCTAACTGCAATCGACTCTAAGGAAATGAGGAGAGCATAACAAAACAAATATGTGACATAGAGTAATTCGGATGCACTCATTTCAGAAAAAAAAACTAGACTAATGGCTTCACGAAACCGCTATTTTCTTGTAACTCAGCAGCGTCAATTGCTAGAACCGACCCTTGAGACCAAATACGGCTTCATTCAAGGCAAAAAATTTAGATGTTGCTTCAGCACAAATTGAAACCGAAATTTCCTCAAAACGATGAATCACAAATAGGCTGGAACTGAAATACGTGAAATTTCTTACAAACATTTTGGGGATTTTAAGAGCGCCAGATACTCGCGAGGAAAATTTTTAGATCAAATTAAACATTTTCCAGTTTGATAACCGATGTGACAATGGGCGGAAGAGCCTTAATAACAAATGATCCACCCGTTTTACGCGGATCGGGCGCTAATATTTCGCGTGCATTTCACTTTTGCGTCATGCCCACCGGATCTGAGAGCCTTTGAGAGAAAAGCAGAGGCGGACAGCAAGCAGAAAAAAAAATCATGGCCATTCAATAACATGATAACAGAATGGGTAGCAAATTTCCCAATGGTCACTTGGGAGTAAAAGCCCTTTCTTTTAAGAAATATGATCAGCTTCCGATTTTAGCGTCACTCAGTGAATCATCGCACATCAAATATCTGAGACGCTTCTACTACGCCTACTACTTTACGAGAGTAAACGATTGCGCTGAACGATGAGCTTCTCTCTACCAGGAACTGACCTATTCGATCTTATCGGTTATAGCGAGGAACTTCCCCAAGAGTATCTTTGTAATGTGTGGTAAGTAATTGACAATTTAGTTACTTTTGAAATCCCATTGTAATCATTTCGCACGCATTGCAGAGCTCTGTCCTTGGTATCCATTTGGAATTTAACTTTTGTGATGCGAGAGAATTTTTTTCGTTCGCAATGATATTAGATGATCGCAGCATCCTAAAGCGTATGTTAATTCTGCTTTGTTAGCAAGAAGCCTCTACTCGACGCACAAATAGCCACGCCATGTGGTCACACGTTTTGCGGCGAATGCGTTTACCGATTCCAGCAAACATCCCGTGCCATTCAGTGTGCGATGTGCCGCCAAGTGGTGATCGCCTTTTGCAAAAATATTTTTGCAAGCAATCTAATCACTGCAATTGATGGTGAATGCCTAGCCTGCAAGGGAAGGATCAAACTGGACGCTGCCAAAGACCATCTAGGGCGATGTTCAGAAGTTGAAGTGGTGTGCCTTCTCTGCAGTGAAAAACTGCAGAGAAAACACCAAGATGGCCACGATTGCCCCATGCGGGAAATAATCTGCAACTGTGGCGAAAAGTTCAACAAAAAAGACGAGGAACACCACCAGTATGGTGGCCTAGAACTGCCATAAGGAATTTTCTTGATAATTCAAGAAAATTCAACTTTTGTAATCGATTAATTTTAAAATTACTGCATTTTTTTTCTATAAAGAAAATATTAAAGATGTATTTTTTATTTTTTAAAGACAATTTATTTTTAAAATGCTTGAATTCGTTTGACTTTTGAAAGTACTACAAATTATTTTTAAAAAGGTAATATCAACAGAAGTATTTGTTTTCATATTAGAAACTGTTCATTGTTATTTTGGTTTTTGTTTTCATTTGTTTGTTTTTGTTTTGTTTTTTTTTTCCCCTAAGGCGAATATTTTTTTTAAGGGTCTGGAACGTTTTTTTTTAAATTTTTTTTTTCGTCTTGACAAGCCGAGAACTGCCATAACCCAAAATGCTCCTCGCACCTGATGTTATCCCATAATCCTTTTCGCTAATATCAATTGTGGCGCCAAACTCTGTGATTAACATGGCGGCTGGGCGTGATAAAGATTGGCGTAACTTTCAAAAGAAAATGAAAGAGAAAAGAGTCGCAGGCAAAGAGAAGAAAGCAAAGGGGAAAGGTGCAGTAGCACTACCTGACGACACCACCAGTTCAAAGGTTTAGCGCAGAAGTCACAGGGAAACTGCAGAAGTACTCCCGCATTGGGGCCCGTGTATTCGTCTCTTATGAATTCGAAGAATACACGATCGAGAATATAAAGAGTGCTTGCATGAAGCACTTCGGGATTCCTGAAGATGGCATTTTATGCTGTGATGTCCTCGCAGGCGAACAAGGGCCTTTCTGCTTCTCTGTGAAACAAATTCCCGATTTTAAAGTTATTCACGTGAGGTTCATAGAGAGGTCGGATGGCGAAGGCGAACCGGAAACCAAACGCTCAAGGCCTGTTGCACGTTCAAGCCCAGTACGAGCACCACCACCTCGGAGGGCTGCTGCTGGCGTGGAAATTGTGTCTACCAGTCATCCCTGTGGTATACGACCAGAAAAAGTATCTCCTGAAAGCAGATTCATCCCTAAGAGCCTCTCCGTCGTTGACATGTTAAAACTTGGCAACCAAATCAAGCGTACAACAACAGCTATAGAGATTTACAATTTTGACTTTCAAGCTATGGCTTGGTCAGCGTCCCCAGTTCTCGTCGACTTTAACATGGAAGAGACAGCTTTTGGAGCGGGCGGATTCAGGGAAGCTTTCAAGGCCACAAGCAAACACAAAGAGTACTCGTACACTACCTGGGTTGTGAAGCACTACCTCGACAAGTCTTTGGAAGATATGAGAACTCTTGGACAGACTCCAGAACAACACACAAAGAAATCAGTTCAACTGCACTATTTAGCTAGAAACTTTGCAGCCCAGTTACACACTGATCTTGAGAAAGAAGACAATTTAATTTTGTTTGGAGATACCTTGTCTTACAACAAAGTTATGCTTGGATATATTAGAAATAGGGATGAGTACGTTACCGTCGAAGAATTTGTTAGTGGCACGTTTGACAAGTACATCAATAATGATGGAACAATATGTGGAAAGAACAAGAACCTTACGGAAAAGGCAGAATGTTTGGCACACTATAGCTATGAGAAGTCAAAGAAGGAAATAATGGTGGTGGATATTCAAGGCTGTGGGGTGTGACCCAGAGGTTGCAAGTTCGCAAGTTGAGTCGGACAATGAGGGAAAGCTTTTTTGTGCAGGTAACCTCAATAGCCATGCCATTGACAAATTTGTTGAGTTGCATAAGTGCAATAGCTTTTGTCAGCTATTGGATCTGTCAGTTTTGCGTTAGAAGTGTTGGACAGTGTAGGTCCATCTGAACAAATCCGGGTATTTTGGTTAAACCCATCTTATTTGTTGTGTTGGTTGTTCAAATTCAAAGTTACAGTGTTTTGTATAGATATTTTAACTTTGATCCAAGGCAAAGGTTTAAATAGATTTAGCCATGAAGTGGAGATTTAAATAAATTATAATTACAGATTAGTTTAGTCAAATGGAAGGCCTGTTTTCATATTTTATTTTGGTGTGGCATCTTCAACAGTGACTCAAAAGCAAAAACTTTTTTTAGATTACCTAGCATCAATAGTCTGATTTATTGTCATTTGTGTAATTAAATCTGATAATTCCTTGACAGAAGTTTGTCCACTCAAACTGTGATTTATGTGAAAGTTTCAGATAAACATGTATTCTATTTCACCTGTAAAATAATATTTTACTGTTTATGTTGCTGTTATTGTACTCCAGACATTGGTACCCTCAATGGGGGGTATTAGGCACGTCCTGGGGATAGAACTGTTAGTAACTTCAAATGTGGGGAATGATCGGCTTCTAAACAGTATCATTGCTGCAAAATAGTATCAGAAATGCTTATTTTTTTAAAGAAAAATTGAGCTATTTATTTTTAATTTCCCAAGGGTCTGCCAGATATCCCCTCAGGGAAAAGTTTTAGCTCATAAATCTAGAGACACAATATTCATAACTCATCAGGTGATTTCATAAGTTGACGTAGCAAGACCGAAAAGCTGACAGATATTTTTAGAATTCTCTAGTATGGAGAAGTTCCATACTTACCAAT